>LPNX010596720.1:453277-499300 GCA_001517045.1 Pseudotsuga menziesii
TAAATTACTACTCCTCTATATCTGAAATTTTGCACTAAGGTAACCTCACATGTCTCTGATCCAATACCATAGGTTTAATCATAATTGGTTTCACCATTTGGGATTTATGATATTTTTCCCAAGGTGACCTGTTACAGGACTGTTCAGAACAGCGAAGTTGTATGGCATGCCACATGTCACTGGTTCATCTTCTGAGTCTGATATTCAGACCACCGAAATTATAGTCTGTTTATTTTCTGAAACATCTTCAGTAATTTCATTGGGACCTCTGTATCCCAAGATATTATATATCTCCCCAGATGTCCTTTTTAGGGATGAATTCTGGAAGAGGCTGGAACCCTAACTTGGAGAGATCATATCTCCTGTAATACATCGAATCTGAGTCTGATGTTTGGACACAGCCTTCCTCATTATTTTATATTCCGACCCAGAAATTTTCAGATCCTGAAACTTGGCCAATCTCAGAATACAACGACTATACCAAAACTTAGCATTTTTAGTATTTAGGGTTTCTCTAGCTCGGGGTCAAACTAGGGTTTGACTTTCCCAGAGATTTACCCAACCAAATTTATTGATCCAGGTCTCTAAACTTCGTTTTTGATGAGGAGAAAAATCCTATGCAGGTCTCACTCAAAAATTCCTCTTCTGTAGAAATCCCTAATTTCCGCATCGAAAATTGAAAATGCTCAAAATCGAATTCCGCTTCGACAGAAAGATGCACCCTTCAATGGAGAGTCATCCTAGCATACTTGTGCTGATAAATTGTGGAGAGAGACCCAAAAAGTAAGAAGCCCTAGATTCTGTAACTGCACAATGTCTTCTTCTCAGGTTAGCTCTGATTCCATGTTAGTTTTTCATCATATAAGCTAGCATTATGTTAGGATCTTTTCACTGAGAGAATAACAAGCACATCAATAACATAAGCACATCACAAGAGACAAGAGACATAAAGAGTTTTGATTGGGGAAACCATAAATGGAGAAAACCCTGCAACTTCCTTAAAGATAGAATCACCACAAGATGTAAGACCCCAAAATAGTAAGATGTACTCTTGACAGCAGTAGTCTTCTAGTCCCAGTATATTTCTCCACTAGTGCGCCACACTTGAGAGAGCAAGTGATGTGTTGTACAAGTGATAAATAGAGAGACTCTTACTCTCTATTTATATTCTTCCATTCACTTGAAGTGCACTTTCACACATAGGCTCAACTTACAATTACTTACTCGAGCCTACACCTTAATTAGTGTATAATAACTCAAGTGCCCCGAAACTGTGGGGACTTACCTAATGACTTGACAAGACTTGTTTACATTATTAATCCTCCCGATCGGAACATCAGGGCATGACAACATGAATCAAATACATAATAGAAACGTCCCGGAATAAACATCGGGTTACAATACATAAGATACATAGAAGAATACATTCCGAAGTTACATATACATCAACAAATATTTGGTAAACCAATCAGTCAACAGTTGATCCGGAATAGGATATTTTATCAACCTTCGTCGTCTCCTCCCTCATGAATATGATCGAACATGTGAGTGGAAGTATTCTATTGAAAAGAAGTCAAAAGATCAGTAACAGTTTCATAATGGATAGGAAAGTAGAAATGGGTAAGGAATACAGTTTCCAATGAATTAAAATCCACAAAGGAGTGTTGTGGAAGTTCAATATACCACTTAGCGGTCATGCCAGTAAAATTTCTCTAGAAGAGTCTCAAACAAATGGAGTCATCCATCAAGGAGTTCAAAAAACACTACAGATAGAAGGTCATAACATGGTTTTTAGGATCTTAAAATTATTTCCCATCAAACTTGGGGATGTTTGATGGTAATTTGACTGGAATGGGTGGCCAAAAAGGGGCATGCTGGATGGGATCATTAATCAACTTGGACAAGTCTGGTAAGTCCAAAGTAGACAAAAACAAGAGTTGTTGGTTGGGTTGTACATACTGGTAATATTGATAAGGAAATTGTGGACCAGTAGGACTGTAAGTGGATTGATGTTCCAATGATCGATGTATTGGGTGGTACAAATGATCCTCCAAAGGGTCCTCCAAGTGGTGGGTCACCCGGAAGAGGTGGACCCATAGGGGGTGGTGCTCCAGGTAGAGGTGGACCTCCAAGTGGATGAGAGCCTCCAGATGGATGGGGGCCTCCATGTGGAGGAGGAACTTCAAGTTGTGGACCTCCATAAGGTGGACCTATGGGTGGTGGAACTCCAAAAGGTAATCCTCCATAAGCAGGACCTCTAATTGGGGGGCTTCTGAAAGGTGGACTTCCATAACCTCCAGCAATATTGACAAGTGGTGTTCCGAGTACAGGGTTATTTGACCAATTACATTTCCCCCATGGGGTCTACATTGTTTGAAAGAGGAATCAAGATAAAATAACTTACCTATCTATGTAAAGCAATAATATATCGACAGTAAATTCAAAAGAAAACAAGAGAAAAGAGAACACCAGATATGTGTGGTTCACCCAATTGGGATACGTCCATGGGAAGGTAGTATTCTATATTATTTTGCAATGGAAAATAATCCCACATGTACCACATTATAAACTTCTTAATTGTTTATATGCACCAATAGTTTTAACATAGATCGACGTGTAGCGCACTATATATCAGTCCTCGCGAGCTTGGCGCTTGGGCTTGGTCAACGAGCTTTGGTTTGATTACTAATATAAATTGTGTATTGATGTGCATGTGCTTGGTCGACATATGAATGAATCTTGGTGTAGGGATTCAAAGTTGAAGATTGGCCTGGTGACAATACTTTTAATGAAATAAATCTTAGGCTAATATTTTTTTTAATAAAATAAACTTGGTCCCAAAATAAATAAGCAACCTAGGCTCCAAAATAAGTCCAAGAACACAAAATTGACTTAAAAAGACAAAAATTAACCTAAAAATTAATTTCTTTTTAGCCCAATTATGAAACACTTTATTTCTTTCACCCAAAAAGCCTTTAAGCCTCTTTTTTACTACCGAACCGAGAAAACTTTAAATGAATTATCAAAGAATAAATCCTCGAAGCTATCAAACCACTAGCGTAAGCTTGAAATTTATAAGATGATAACACCAACTGCCGCAAAAATAAAATAGTGCTAACAAGGGGTATTGGAGTATTGGTACAACCGCATGGTATAACTGCCACACCTCTGGGAATATAAAAATGTGGCCTAACCTCCACTCCTGATGATTATAGGGCTTTGTGATTGGTTTCAAATGTTCATCAACATCTGTAGGTTTTGGTGTAATGTCAAACCTTACATGGAATCAAAGATGAGGTCTCAGGTTCAATTCTCCCGAGCTACGCTGGAGGGGGTGTGTTGGGGTATCGGTACAACTGCATGGTATAACCGCCACACCTATGGGAATATAAAAATGTGGCATAACCTCCACTCCTGATGACAGGTCCTTGTGCTTGGTTTCAAATGTTCATAACCGTCTGTAGGTTTTGGTGTAACGGTAAACCTTACACCGACGAATCCAAAAATTCAATATTGGGTTGATTATAAGGCACTAGAGTTTGCAAGGGGAGAAAGTGAAGTATCACGACTGAATGGTTGGAGCAATAATTTTACATAGAAATTCATGAAATTTTATTTAGCGAATTTTCCATTTTATTGCATGAGTGGTTATTGAAGCTAACAACCCAGAAGAAGAATTTCCAAGGAGGAGAACCGACATAATGGAGTCCTGAGTTGATCCGGAAGCTAAAGAAGGTGATAAATCCTATATCTAGGGCTGTCAATTTTTGGGTCAACAGTATTATGGGTGGATATGTCACAAAAATTGCAGTCGGCACAATAAAATCATATAGTGAGACACAAATAGAATTTTCCAAGGTCCTAGAGGTCGTTATCTAAAATATTTGAAACTATGGATTAATATGCTTGTGTGTGAAAAAGGGATCCTAAGAGTGAAGTCTGACTAGTAAAAAATTGTGCACAGAGACCTGGGATATGTCACAAGAAAGATTGTGAGTAGAATGGGTAGAGATAAACTGAGATGTGTTACCAGAAATATGGATGTAGTGTGGACACAAGGTTGTTTCCCTAGCCTAAAACACTAAGAACTAGAACAGAGCAGTCACAAAATAAAATATATTTCCCTAAGATTACATAAAATACTTGAATGAAATACTCTCTTTACCTTCCATGGGTTGTAAAGGTTGGTCTTTGGAGGTCTGGATCTGTGGATGTCTTGCACGATACATAAAAAAAATAACCACATCAAAGTAACAAGCTAGTCTATGATATCTTGTCAATGACCTAGGAATAAAACAATAAACATCATAATTATCAAATCCAGAAATGTTTATGGGAAATAAACTTTCATTTGCATAGAAAATATGAAGAGAGAGAGCTTACAACCTAAGCCTTGGTGTTGGAAATATTTATTCAATGAACTATGCCTCAAACCTCAATATTTCCTACTATCCATTCATTAATCTTGGTTGAATTTGGATAGAGTATAAGTGCAATAACATATCCTTCCTCTCTTTACCCATGAGGGGTAAGCTGTTATATAAAGGAATGGAAGGATAAGATAGGTTGAGGATCTCATACGTGAGGTGGAGGGAGGATCTTATAATGAGGGATATATAGCTCCAGCTGGTCCTAAACCATAGGGATGAGGCTCCACAAAGGATAGCTTCGAGAAGCCTCTCAAAGCTTCTCTTTTTCCTTTATAACTCTAGCACCGCTCTTTGTCCATGGGGAAAAAATGTTACCAAGGTAGCACCACACATTGTTCATGAGTAACAGGCAGTGGCACCACTTACTGCTCATAGAAAGAGAGTGTTATTGTAGCTAGGAATTTTGCACTTTCTGCGAACAGAATTTGTTCTTCTGGTCTGAATGGTTCATATCCAGAACAAATAGTTCACGACAAGGTTGGAAGACTTTCCATAGAAGCTATAGACACCTGGAATACAATATTTGATGGAGTGATCTGGCTCTTCTCCTTTGACAAAAGTTTTCTAAGGAAATACCTACATAAACTCATCAAACACACAAGAGATCAAAGATACCAAAACATCATCTATAGATCTATGTCAGTGACTAAGGAATATGACAATAACATGCAAGATTACAACATAACAAGTATATGGGAAATGAACCAACTTTGCATTAATAAATGAAGAAAGAGTTTACAACCTATGCCTTAGTGTCAATTTTCTCCTTCACAAAGCCAACATCTTGTCCCCAATATCTCCAACTTGCTCCCTCAAGCTGTCTTGACTGGCTTAGGCTAGAATATCAAAGCAATAACGTAACTTTACTCTCTCCCATCCATGAGGATTGAGCCTACTTTTATAGGCTTGGAATGGATAGGTATGGTTGAGAAATTGGTGGGTGAGGTGGCTAGGAGATCCTACAAGGATGGATCTCAAGCCCAACTGGCCCTAGTGATCAGGGATAAGGGTGCCATGAATCATTCTATCGAAAAGCTTCATGAGAACCTCTCTTTTTCACTTTTTACCAAGGGCATCGCTTCTTGTTCACCATGACAGAGTAGTTCTAGGAAAAACGACACATTGATTAAAGGGTAAAGGCGGTGCCACCACTTACTTCCAATATATTATAAGCAGTACTAAATAAGGTACCACTTTTTGACTAAAGGGTAGAAGCAATGCTGGATTTTCATATACAAATATGATGTCTAGACCAATGTTCTTGCTTCACAATTTGGGATTGAGGGAAACACTAAATTTTTGGGATCTCATCACATGATTATGACAAGATTTAGGTGTAACAGAATGCCCCCCAAAGCATGAGGCTAGAGGGATACGATAGGTGAGAGCTTTGAAAGAGCAATTTATCACTTCGAGGCAAGAATCAGCTTGATCAGAGATCATCAACCACGCATCTGTAATACATCAATACTTTTGAATCATGAGAAAATATGTCTTCATCATAGCTGCATACCAATACAAGGAAAATCCATGAGAGAGATAAACAAACATGGCTACTAGAATACAACGTAGATCCATGTGATAGAGGAATCAATATTGGACATAGCTACCAGATATACAATGTACATCTATGTCATACAGACGCAAATTTGAGCATAGCCACATCCATACAAATGTGGATCCATGCTGGTACTTCATACAATATACTCCATCACAACTTGTGGAGAAAATTATGAGTGCTTTTCTACAGATAGCCAGGGTCTTTGTCTCATCTTCCACAAAGTATGATTCTATCCACGTGATTACAATGATCTAAAGTCGAACATGGTAGAAACCACTTTATTATTGGTCAATGATGTGAACCATTAACTAGTGCGAGGCAGATCACCATTAATGTCAATGATTCCCAAGGTACCCTAGTACAATCTACTAAGTGTGTATAGATGATTTGATGTCAAACACTCAATCGATTCTCTTAATCAAAGGTCAATGATTTGAACCTATGTCAAGAGTGATAGAATATATCATTGAGGCATACAAATCTCAAGTACTAAACTTGTTTCTAAGACTAATTCCTGGATGATGAGCTAATGTCGACAGGAATAGTCTCTTTGAAGGAGGGCCATGATGAATCCCACATTGATGACATGAAACTTGGAACAAAGTTTTGGAATGTTGTAGATAATGTAACCATTGGATTGACTCAAAAGTACTAACACAAAAGTTGTTTCAACTACAGAAGTAAACTTCTTACTTCCCTTTGAATATCGGGCGACACGAAAAAATACTTGGCAGCATTGAATCGATGAGGCGGAACACAATATGACATTGGAAAATGCATTATTTGAAAGACTCAAAGGAGTGACATGACTCATGAAAGTGGATTGAGTCAGAGACAAGCTGATTTACCCAATTGACTGAATGAAATGCAAACAAGTGCCATGTTCAAAGGTGACGACAAACTACCATATTATTTGCAAAATGAATTGATTCCCTTCCCTTAATTTCACCATCATGTTTGATGAGTGCCTCTTTTCAATTTTACGAGTTCAAAGAGGGTAACAAACACTCGTTATAGCTCATCCGAAGACAAGTCCATTCTCATACGTTTTACGAACTTGAGAAAGGAGGGGTTCGTTCCCAAAAAGGGTCTTTCAGTGTTTAATTTAACGATTCCAATGGAAGTTAACTCGGTATCGTTCATGTTTAGAGAGCCTGAATGAAGATGAAAGAAGACTCCAAAGGGTCCTTTTTCCTAAATAGTCCATCCGAACTGAAAAAGTGATAACCTTCTGTCGAAGAGATAACTCTTCAACTACTTTTACAAGTATGAAGAAGACAAGTACTCGACAATATTTTCATATTTAGGGAGTCCGAAAAGAGTTTGAAGGAGACTCCATTAGGTCTCTTTTCATGATGAAGGATTTTGCGAGTCTGAAAAGAATCAGAAAAAGACTCGGAATTTTGATACTGGGTTTTGAGAGGGTGACCAAAGTATCAAAACAAATGCTCGAGGACTTTTTTCGTTTTTCAAAAGTACAAAAAAATAAAAAACAAACTTCCCCATAGACTTTATTGCTTATTTTTGTCCCTGAAAGACTTGAAAATGACTATTAGTTTCCCAAAATATTCGAAAAAATGACTTTCGAGAACTATATTAAAGGGTATTTTCATAAAAATGATTTTAAAACATAAAAAAACCCTAAAAAATAGCCTATAAAAGTACAAGTAAATAGTAAAAAACAATTCATTTCACTATTTACCAACTTTGGAGAGCATTTTGCGTAGCTTGGAGCCAAAAATTCAACTGGATATTACGGGAGCATTCACCGTCCGTTTTTTCACACCATCACCTTCAGGTAATAGCTAAACCCATCCTCTTTTCTTTCATGGTTTCCAATTTTTATATTTGATGGTTTTTTGAGCTCATAAGCCAAACCTAAATTAGGAAATGCGGGCACCACTCCTAGCCCTTACGGGAAAGGCAATGCTTTACATGGACCATGCATTTTCAGTTTGACACAGGAAATGGCATCGCTCTGTCTTAACTAGGCAGAGGCAGTGCCGACCGTGGGATTCAAAAAACTAATGGGCCAGCCAAAATAAAAGTTTCTAAGTAATTTTATTGATTGGGAATGCTTCTAAATGGATTTTGAATTTTTTTTCCAGGTTTATTGGATCAAAAAATGGTTATTTGGAAAGAAAGACAACACGATGAAGATGATGTTGTTGCCACAAGAGATGCGGGTTTTTTGGGCACCCCACAGGGTTGTGGCCTTCTGGATTTCTTCTATATTCCTAGCATGATTTCACATCCTTGATTTCTAGAATATATCCTACAAATATGGAACCCAAAGCTACAATACTTTGAGGTAAGACCTCATGTTTTGACCATAGAGGTAGAGGAAATCTACTTCTTGACAGGGTTGTTTAGACAAGGGGCCCCTATCTCTCTTACTGGTTCTCGAGGAGGGGACGTGACTACACA
Source organism: Pseudotsuga menziesii (assembly GCA_001517045.1). Lineage (NCBI taxonomy): Eukaryota > Viridiplantae > Streptophyta > Pinopsida > Pinales > Pinaceae > Pseudotsuga > Pseudotsuga menziesii. The sequence goes on from LPNX010596720.1 coordinate 461,696, forward strand.
GGAGATGATAAATCGTCATTGTCATCCTGGCATAAGAATGTCTGGTAAGAAGATCCCAATTAGGGATGTGGTGGATATGCCACTTCACACTGTCTTGTTCATTATGCATAAGTTGTTTGGAAGCCAAGGGCCTCATCAAGAATCTAGGGCACATATGTTGTATGCCCTGGAAACTATGGCACCTACGGTTTTAAACTAGGCAGAGGCACTTCATCCTGTCTTCAAGGACCAGTTGACAAAATGTCGACAAGGAGAACTAAAGCAGTTTGGTTTTGGGTCCATTTTAGCCTACTTCATTTTTGAGAGGGTGCCTCTCATGAGACCCCAGGTGATCTTCACTGAGCTTAGGGCTAAATACCCACGCATGCTGAGGTGGGTTGAGATTATGGCTCGTATAGGTGGCGGCAGGGGCAAGGTGAAATTTGAGGCCACTTTCTTTCGTTGGCTATGAGACCAGATCCTCATGATAGAGGATTTTGCCTACATAGGGACTGATTTTAGAGGTGACCCTGATCTACCACTACTGCTTGGTGCTCAGTGGGGTGATATTGGTAAGAAGAAAAAACCCTAAAATGTTGATCATGTTTTTGTATTTTTGTATTTTAATATTTTTATGTGTAGTAACAAGACTTAAAATTCTTGCATGCAGATCTTGGTGGTGCATGGCCTAGAGGATCCTCTCCTTTTGATAGACAAGCTAGGGCTCAATTTGCTCACAAAGGTCATGACCACCTTACTGAGTTGGAGGAGAACTTAGAGTGGCTGAATCTTGACATTCCTAATGTGGCAATAGATGATGTCCCCATGAGGTATCAAAGACATACTGCAGGAGTGTCAGGCCGTTTCAGCCGACTGCTTCGAAGGGTGGCACGAGCTATCATGTGCTATCATGAGCATCGTTAGATGGTGGAATAAATTATATACTACTAAAATATGACTAGATTCAGGGTTTTTTATATGATTTTGTATTTCCTAAAAGCCACAGTGCTTCAGACAAGGTCTCATGACCACATTTTTTGTAAAAAAACACTTATTACCGGTTCTTATATGTCTCAAATGGAAATCATATTTATATGAGTTTTATGTGTCATTTACAACTTATTTTACAATGAACCATGTTTATTTTACAAGTTATGAATGGGAAATATACCAATCTAGGATGGAGTTTTCCAACGAATCATCAACTGTATTATATGACCTAGGGATATGCCTGTAAGTGATATATTCAAATGACCTCTCTAATAAACACAGTCTCTGAAATAAATGAAGAAGTACAGGGGTTCTGATGGTATAGACATGGTTTAGATGATAAACTACTAATTGTGAATCCATAAACACTACCAAGTCATGAATGTCTCGAGATGCAACCTCAGTCAGTAGACCTATTACAACCTGATACTCAGTGATGTTGTTGGTAGCATGACCAATACAACCTACTCCTAAAATAATCAAGTCATGAACCAGGGACTAGAGAACCCAATTAGTTGAAGCAAGGTTCAGGGTATGATGGAAAGCACCATCAGCGAAGCCGTAAAAAGCCATCCGATCTGCATAACCAAAACATGGTATAAATAGTTTGGACACTAAACTCAACACCACACTGAATCAAGACACAACACACTGAAAGCCAATAATATACATATATACAAGGTACCATACAAAAATTATTTAAGCATAGTACCTCTTCAGGTACAACCCATTGTGAGGTTGCTCGAAGGGTATCCTGTCATAATCCATGAGCTTGTAAGATCCTTTCTCTAAAACTTTGTTGATGACAAAGGGACCATACCACATTGACTCAAACTTCCCTTTACCTACTTTATCGTCTTTCTGATCATAGGTCAGAACTAGGTCACCTTCATTAAAAACTTGAGGCTGAACAAATTTGTCATACTGTGCTTTGACGCATTTCTTATGTGCCTCATTAGCTAAGGCAACATCTCTTTTGGTTTCGTCAAGATTAGTTAGATATAGAAATCTCTCTTCCTCGGTGGAAGTGTTTGGTAGAAGTTCTACTGCAAGTTTCAATGACAGAATATGGCATTGGATAGGAAGGACAACTTCTAGTCCATAAACTAACTGGAATGGTGTGAAATTAGTCCTTGTTTTTACTGAAGTATTGTAAGCCCAAAGAGCAGAAAAGAGAGTCAAGTGCCAGTTGGATTTATGGTCTCCAACCATCCTCCGCAGCATGTTTTTTAAAACTTTGTTTATGGCCTCAACTTAACCATTAGCTTGCAGATAGTAAGGAGTTGATTTTTTTATGGTGAAAACCCAGCTTGGTACTTAACTCAGTCATCATCTGATTACATAAATGTGATTTGTGCTCAGTGAATATAGACTATGGGACTCCAAACCTATCTATCACATGATTAAATAAGAAGAGGGTGTCATTCTTACCATCCTTTGCATATGTAGGCATAGCCTTAGCCCATTTTATGAAATAATCAATGGATACGATGATGTAACCATGCCCCCGGACTGAGGTAGGATTACAATGCATAAAGTCAATTCCCCATTTGGCAAAAGGGCCAACTGCAATGACGAGGTGTAAAGGAGCAGGGTGGGTTCACTTTTTCGGATAGAAATGTTGGCAGGGTGGACATTTCTTAACAGCCTCATGACAGCCTTTGAATATTAAAGGCCAGAAATAGCCAACGCGAAGGATTTTATGGGCCATAACCATCCCAGAAAGATGACCGCCACATGCTCCAGAGTGGAAATCATTAAGGACTTGTTCAAACTCCTCATGTGTAAGGCATAATCAGAGAATGGAATCTATACCATGTCTATACAATGTATCATTTAAGATAAGGTAGTATTCCATGTGGTGGCGGATACGGCGACGATCATCACGGGATATATTGGGCTAAAATCTTTGAGTTTGGAGATAAATGATTAAATCTCCATACCATGGGTCTGTTGTGCTTATCAAGAATATGAATTCATCCAGAAATGAATCATTGGGATCAGTATCCATCAAATCACGAGGAATGTCACACATCAGCTTTGCAAATACCAAGTATTTCTTTGAAGTGGCCTTGGTAAACTCAAGGTCAAATTCCTGCAGGATGACAATCCAATGAAAATACTTGCCCCCTAGCACCTGACGAGTCAGGATGTAGTACATAGGGTTTTGATCTGCAAGTACCGTGGTAGTGCAAAGCAAGATGTTATGATGAAATTTCTGAATAGAAATTACCGTATCCAATGCTAACTTCTCCACAAGTGAGTATCGGGTTTCAGAATCAATCAGATTCTTGCTAGCATAATATATCACGTGTTCTTGACCGTTGGGATATTCCTCCACTAAAACCATTCCAATGGAAGTAGTGGAGGAAACAACGTATAAGAGAAAGTCCTTTGAATAATCCGGGGGGTGTATCATGGGTGAATGAGTCAGAGCGTGCTTGATATTATCAAAGGCTCACTGGGCCTAGTCATCCCAGAATAATGGAGTGTTCTTCTTCAGGGGACGCATATAACCGTGTGTTTTCTCAGTGAAATTGCAAACAAAACAACGAAGAAATTTTTCCTTCCCTTGCAAACCTTGGAGTTCAACAGTATTTGTTGGGGCATGTAGGGCCAATATAGCAGCAATCTTTAGTGGATCTATCAGGATGCCATCCTTAGAAACCACAAAGCCAAGGAGACATCCCATCTCAATGCAAAAAATACATTTATGTGGATTGAGCTGTATGTTATAATGATGACATCTCAAAAAAATGTCTCTAATATTCCCAGGGTGGTCTTCCCATCTTTGTGAATATGCTAGGAGATCATCAAGGTATGACTCCATAATGTTCTTAATATCGTGAAACACATAGGACATGGAACGCTCGAATGTAGCTCTGGCATTCTTGAGGCCAAATGGTAACTTCCTATAGGAAAACGTTCCCCACTGACATATAAATGTCATTTTGTGATGATCGGCGAGCAATATCTCAATCTGATTATAGCCATAAAATCCATCCATGAACGAGAAGATGACACTTCCAACACAGTTGTTGATAATCTGATCGATATGTGGAGTCGAAAAGTTGTCTTTGGGACAAGATTTATTCAGATCTCAAAAATCGATGCAGAATTTAATGGTACCCTGCTTTTTGTTCATGGGGACAATGTTGGATACCCATTCTGTTAGGGGTACAAGATAAATAAATCCTACCTTCAAAATATTTTCTACTTCGGCTTTAATAGCCGCAGCTTTCCGGGGATGGACTTGACACATTTTTTGCCTGATAGGTTTTGTTGTGGGATAGGTTTTAATTTCATGAACCACAATAGATGGGTCTATCCCAGGCATCTCCTCTTAAGTCCAAGAAAAAATATCTCCGAATTCTCTGAATAATGCTCTATATGCTTCAGTTTCTTCCATTGAGCAGTTCCGCCCTACGTGAACTTGCTCAATCGTTCCAGGTTTTGACCGATATGTCAATTGGGGTTGTTTTAGTAATGTTGCATAGATTTCCTTTGGATTCAGTAATTTGCAACAATACTGGTGTTTGTGAATAGGTGACAATATCAATACTGATAAGTGATTCAAGGTTAAAACCCATCGAAGTGGCATTGGGAAGAAAATAGGATTGATGATGGCGATCTTCCTAAATGGGTTCACTCCCACTCATGATCTCCATGATAGACTCATCCGAAGGAAAAGTCTGTGTGAGATAATCTAGAGTGGGAAGAGAAGGTTCCAACAAATAAGGTAGGTGGTAAGGATTCGAGGCCATGAGATGAAGATCATAAACATAGTCATCGGAAATGGATTGGATAGCATCATATATTGCTTCATGTGGGCCAAGGGAGGATGACTCAACAATTTCTTTAACCTTGGTACTATATCTAGTTGTGGAAATCATAAATACTGTTGCCACTTCTATACTAGGAGGGGTCAATGAAAACACACCCATAAGGGTGGAGTCTTTCAACATACCTACCCCAATTGACTGATAAGGAGGAGGGGACTGACCTAGCATAGGGATGTTATCTGTCATAGGGGTCTTGACATCTGGCATGCAATAGTCAAGTTGATCAATAGTCACAATATTCCCCAAATGTGGAAATTGGAGAGTTCTAAATACCGTCGAAGCGACAGCAGTCATAGCATAAAACTAATTCCTCCCCAATAGGAGATTGTAATCTAACGGGGCATCAAGTAATTCCACTTGAATGGAAATGGTCTTGCCCCCAAGCTCAAAAGAAAGCACTGGAAATAAATTATGGGGTTGGAAACCTCGTCCATCAAAATATTTTAAAGAAGTAGGGGATTTTCTAACCTCAGGAGAACCAATGGCCCTCCAACAGGTTATAGACAAGGCAGAGGTCAAAGCTCCTTCATCTAGAACGGTTTGATGGACTTTTCTCCCAACTAATCTAGAGGCAATCTGATATGTGAGTTGGTGAGGTAGTTTGGATTTATAGTTCTCTACATTGAAATGAGTCAAGTTGGTATTATCTGGGTCTAATGCCCCCAAGTCTAGTAGCAGGTTTCTACCCTGCGTTGGAAAACTTTGGAGTACCTCAAGGGTAGACATCGCACACGGTGCCTGAGATAAATATTCAACAACATTATAAAATTGGGCAGCTCGGGCATTTTCTATTGAAAACTGACTTCCTCAGGGTAGCCTTAGGTGGTCGTAAAATTGAATCAAGATTAGGTTTTTCGATCATGAGAGGGCCATTAGACGAAGATGGAGGAGAACTAGTAGAAGGAACTTTGTCAGAAGAAGGATTTTTTTCCTTCTTCTCTATTGACTTGTCATATGATTGACTACAAGTACTAAAACTAATGGTCTTGGAAGACATCATCTGGATTTCTTCTGTGGAATTGGAGGTCCCTTGATTAGACATATGGTCTATCGGGTTCTGTTGAGAGGGAAAATGATCAGTAAGAACTGTTGGTGCGGGGTTACTCTTCAAAAACTTGTTGATCTCATCACGATGAAGACATTATTTTGTGAAGTGATCTCCTCCACACAATAAGCAAGGATATTTTGCTTTCCTCTTCCCTTTATTATTCTCATTGGTTGTTGGTTTATGATTCTCCTGTTGGTTTCCAGGTTTTTTGTTTTTACATTTTCCCTTTTTCTTGTTGTCGGGGGTTTGTGTACTTTGAATAGGATTTACCTCATCGGAAACCGTAGGAGTCGAAGGAGTAGTGGTAGAAGCATTTGGTTTCTTGGTAGGTTTTTCCATCGATGAGGGCTGGATTGAACCAACCACCCCGTCAACAGGAGTTTCTGCTAGTGGCTTAGAGGGATCTGTGTTGGGGCGAGGAGCTTGCAGAATTAATTCATAAAACATTTTGGATTGGGAATAGACCAAATCCAAATACTGAGCACAACTAATAACCTGCTCTTAAGTAACCTACCCACCCATAGCCACATCTCAGGCGATAGGAGGCAACAATGACTTAGTGAACCAATCAGCTAGCAATTGGTCTGGGATGGGAGCTTTAATAAGTCTTCTCTACCTTCTTCACTCATGGATATGGTATGAGATGTGTGGAGGTATTCTGATGGAGTGAAGTCAAAATATCTGTACCCATTTCATAACGAATGGGTAGCTGAAAATGCGTAAGGAAAACAGTCGCTAAAGAGCTAAAGTCCACAAACGAATGTTATGGAAGTTCAATGTACCACTTCACAGCCATATTAGTCAATGTACACTAGAAGAGCCTTAAACGCACAGAATCATCCATCAAGGAGTTCGAGGAACACCATAGATGGAAGGTCATAACATGGTTCTTGGGATCATCTCACTGCTTTCCATCAAACTTGGGAATGTCTCATGGCAATTTTACTGGAATAGTGGTCCATGAAGGGTTGTGTCTAATGGGATCATTTATCAAATTGGAAAGATCAAGTAAGTCCAAATTTACCAAGAAATATAATTATCGATTAGGTTCCACATAATGGTAATATTGATAAGGCATGTATGTACCAGTAGTACCATAAGCTGACTGATATATGGGCTGTTGATTTGGTTGATTAGATGATGAACCTCCCTAAGATCCGCTTGAAGGAGGTGGCCCCCCATGAGGTGGTCCATTAGGTGGTGGTCCTCCAGGTGGTGGTCCCCCAGGCAGTGGTCTGTCAAAAGGTGCACCTCCAGTCGATGAAACCCTAGAAGGTGGGCCTCCTAGTGGTGGTTCGCTAGGTGATAGTCCTCCAGGTGGTGGGCCTCTAGGTGGTGGGTCTCCAGGTGGTGGTCCTCCGTAAGGTGTAACTCCTCCTAGTGGGCCTCCAATGGGTGGGCCACCATAAGGTGGTCCTCCGACACCTCCCACAGTAAGAATAGGCATTCCCCCCATTGCTGACATGTAAGACCAGTTAGGTTTCCCCCATGGTGTAAACGTGTTTCTTGGGTAAGGAATTCCAGAATATATAGTTCCTGTAGACGTAGCTTGATAATTTGTGTTTACTACAAGTAATTGACTTTCTAGGTAACCATAACCCCAAGAAGCTTGTTTAACTGTAGGTTGTACCCCTAAGGGTTGACCTGAACTCGGTGGAGGATTTACCATATTGGTGTGGGTAGGAGGGACATACACTGCGGATTTCCCTGTAGTAGAAAGTTTCCTAGTACTAGTAACAATTCCACTAATTGATAAGATAGGTCGTGTTGGGGGTTTCCCCTTGGCATTAGAAAGTGCAGACACCACTTGAGCTGAGGACCCTAGCTATAGAGGGTGCGGGAGGACTAGCAACAGACCTAGAATTTAAATTTGTAGGTTTGGGTGTTTAACCAGGATTACGAGGAGACAAACCAGAAAGTGGAGCATCATCAGAAAGAGGACTATACCCATCAGGTCATGGATCTGTCAAATGGGGTAAAAGAGCCGACACAGGTTCTTTATGAGGTATAGGGGTAGAAAAAACCCTGTCCATCCTCTCTTGAAAATTACAAGAACGACTAAGTGAATCTTAAATTATCCTATATGTATCCTCATTCAGAGGATGGTTTTCAAAAGAGGCTCTAATAACCCCAAATTCAGAAATAGCCTGACCCATGGAGGTTCCCCAAAAGGGAGCGGCAGGCCATACTCAGACTCATTAACATTATCACTCTGACCTTCCATCAGAGAATGGAAAGAAGTGTCACCCGCAGGAGACTGTTGGACCAAGGAAGTAACGTAAGAAGCAAATTGGTATCCAATTTCTACAACTGGATTCTCCCCCCTAAGGGAGGCAGTTGCAGCTCCTTGGTTCATGGCTTCCATTGGGCCTTTCCCTATTGCAGGTGGAAAGTCTGATGGCAAGCCCTAATTCCTTCTGGATCGTCTCAATTAAAAATCAGCCAGATTGAAAAAGTCACTAAAACCTAACCTAGGGTATCAAAACTAAGAAAAATCACACAAATTATTCTCCTACTCAAGCTACAGGCCACAAGCAAAATTAAGTGATAGGATGAACTCAAAATAGTTGATCTCTCACCAGGATTGTCAAGTAGGCACAACTTGCGATATACTCAAGGTACATGTGTAGTAGTCTCCCCAAGTGTTGTTTTCGATGTATTTCTCCAAGCAAGATAGCCAAAGGGTTTTGCTCAGTTGGACAAGGAATCCTAGTAGGGTCTCCTGATATACACAAGGTACATGGGAGATCAAATCGGAAGTAGTGTTGTCTAATGCACAACTGTACACAAGGGGCATTCCATTATACAATCAAGTACATGAAGTACCTTTCTATATACCTCAAGGGTACATGAAAGGCCATTCGATATACCGACGATACATGGAAGAACCACGCGAGTCCTGGGTTGCAATGCATGCGAGTAACGATATCTCCTACACTTTACGATGCCCGAACACGTCACTAACCTATCACTCAAATTTATATACAATTTTAGACCTATAACTACCATTAATTTTATCTTGAGTGGTTAGGTGAATGCATGAGATTTTGACATAAACGTAAAGCCATGCAAATATGAAATGCAAATAATTTCACTTTACTTTTCAAGACATGCCTACCTATGGGAAGGAGAGAGTATTTTTCTTTTCAATTTTTGTTTTGAAACCAAACATTTTCCCAAACAACTACACTAAACCAAACTTTTTCTTAGAAAGAGATCAAGCAACAAACTTGAAACTAATTTTAAAAGTGAGCAAAATACGGTAAGATCTCTTTTTCTAAGAAGAAAGACAAAACTCACTCAAAGACATAATCAACACTTTTTCAATTTTTCTTTTAAAATGAGAAATATCTAACTTAAAACTACTAATACTTTTCTTTTGATGAGATTGAAATGTCAAAGAAAGAGAAGAAACATGGAGATTTGAAAGTTGATGAGGCTAATCAGAGATCCAATGATTCATCCTCCAACAAAAGATATGAATAATTCTTAACAAAAAATTTCCTTCACAAACTTTTAATGAAAAATGAAACAAGATATCAATCAAATAAGTCTTTCTTTTCATATTTATCTAATAATAAAACTGAGATCTAATCAATGCTAAGCTCTCAAACAGCACTCCTTTAGAAAAATTCAAAACCAAGCATATAAGTTGTTATAGTTGATTTTACCACACCTGGTGAATCACACTTGTATGGCCTTCCCCTGTCCCTTTGCAGACTCCTTGAACCCCATGGACCCTTTTTATACCTTGGATGTTTCCAAGATCATCCCTAAAAACATGCTTAAATTGCTATACGCGACTTTTAAACCCTTTCTTGCATATATACGCAGGTTTGGCCCCTAAAACCGCGTACATCGAGATATGTGCAAAAGGCCAAACTCTTTTGGAGTTTTCCTTGACATGGATCCGACTCACTTGTCTCCTGTCCTTCCATATGCCTTGTGATCGCTCAGATTCAATCCTTAATTGCCCCATTGAAGAGCTATATAAGGAACCCTTTGGATACATTGAAGAATATGTGAGAATTGAGAGCAAAGAAACTATAGTCCATTGTTGCCGGAACTTATGCTTGAGTCTGCATCTCTTTGTCCCTTGGAGCACTTTGGTGTTCTTCCCAAGCTTGCCTTTTGCTTGTGAGCTTGCTATTGAGAGATGGAGGATTGAGGTGGCAGAGGCCCAAGTGGGGGATTCAGCTTCTCTGATTCGCAGATGTTTCGATAGAGGTTGTATCCATTATAATCTCTGATTTTATATTAATAGAAATATCTTTTCCTGTTCAATAATTTATGTTTGAATGAATATTTTATCCATGGATGATTTCAAATGCTTATAAGTTGTTGATTATATATGCTAGAGTAGATCTAACACCAATATATATAGCATGCTTGTCTTTTTTACTAATTGTTGAGGAATTAATTTATCAATTCAAGATGGAGTTGGAAAGATCAATGGGGATCTACTTCAACAGTTCAAAATAAGGTACGAGTTTTGATCCTTTAGTGTTAGATATTTGATTTCTCTTGCATATTGGAAATGATTGATTTATGGATTCAAGCTGTCTGTTGTGGTACTGTTGTAATCTCGCAAATCGCATAAGGTTACCAATAATAATACATACTAAAATATACATATAAAATAGATCCAAGAGATAAGAACAAATAGGTAAAGTAACAGATTATATTACATGAAATGATTCCGTACAACACATAGAACTAAACTGAGTTCTTATCTGGCTCAACAGCCTAATATATATGATTACAGAACGGTTACAAAATAACTACCTGTCTGTTTGATGAACCAACATGACCTTAGGTGGCTGACCTAATCTCTAATTTAGTCGGTCGACCGACTTGGTCGGCTGATCGACTAAGTTAGCTCATCGACTTAGTCGGCTGATCAACTAAGTTGGCTATCCTTCAAGTCGACTTATCAACTTGCTCCTTCTATATCTCACCAAACCAACAGGTAGTTATTTTTTAATTGTTCTGTAATCATATATATTAGGCTGTTGATCCAGATGAGAGATTAGTTCAGTTCTCTGTGTTGTATGGACTCATTTCATGTAATATAATTTGTTACTTTACCTATTTGTTCTTATCTCTTGGATCTATTTTATATGTATGTTTTAGTATGTATTATTGGTAACCTTATGTGATCTGCAAGATTACAACAGGTACCCCAAGCCATAGGAATTTCTCTCCATAACAAAATTGGCGACTCCGCTGAGGAGTTCCTAGTAGTTGTCCTTTGGGGTTTTTTTTTGGCATTCAATGACTTTGAATTGCTCTTATTTCTCTGTTTCTGTGTTGGGTCTAGGGGCATGTATGCCTGGTAGTGTCTGATTGGTGTGAAGTTTGTCTTAGCTTGTCTGTTTTCCTTTGTTTTTATGCACTTTTATTCCTGTATGCGAGTTTTGAACTCACAATCACGTATATACGTGATTTTCATTGATATATCTGTGTACATACGTGGGTTTACTGTGAACAGTCGCATATGCCCTTAGTTTTTCCTTCTAGAGGAAGATTGATTTTTACTGGGTGAATTTTGATAATTGTTGAATCTCTTTTGACACTACTAGAGTCTGTATACACCTCTGTTTCTGACCAGAGACGTTTTTTTTTTAGGGTAAATTTATTTTTTAAGAATGTTCTTGTCATTTCATTTTCAATTTTTTGTTTTGGGATTAGTGCATTAGATTTCTTTTACCTTAATACTTTGTGTGAGTGTTGTTTGAGTGTGCTTGCCGAGTCTAGGGATAGTAGAATCATTCTGTTGCTTTAGTATCTCATTTTTGTTTCAAAAAATCCAAAAATATTTGCTTATTTGCATCATTATGCATTGCATTTTTGCATTTTGCATGGTAATTGCACTAGGTTTTGATTTGAAGTATTAGTCAGGACTTCATATAGGAATGATTGCACATATCATTTGAAGAAACATTTTGCATTTCATGTAATAGCATACCCTATTTTCATTGGACATAATGCATTTGCATTGATTGTTAGGTGTGCATTTTGCTTCATGTTGTGTCGGAACACCATTAGTTGCACGGCCATCTAGCTCTTTTGAGTAGAAAAGCCAAATAAAATCAATGCTTAATTAAAATGGATTACACATTTTTCTTTTATAGGGTTCACCAACAAGATTAGGTTTTAGGGTCTTGGAATAGTTCAATGTCAGTAAATTCTCCAAGACCACTAAACAACAACATGTATGTGTCTGTCCAGGTGAGAGTGTGAAATTCCTTGGTATAATTGGTGTTTCTCAGGATCCTCCTCTCAAAAGGGAGTTAAGCATGAGGCAGTGTGAGATGTTATTTATTGGGATGACCCCTAGTCATAACTGAGTAGCACCGGAGATATTTCCAGGATTGTATTTGTATATGGGGGCTCTTTCGAGAGTTTCGGGCTTTGATACCCTGCCCATATGGTCAATCCCGCATACAACTGTCTGCCTGAGCATTGATTATATTGATGTGACCTTAGTTTCCTTACCTAGGATATCGAGGGGGTAATTTGCAGGGGTTATTCTGCAGGTGTCTCGACCAGGTTGGGGTCGGACAGCACAGTTGCATTATGCGTTGAAGTTGAGGGCCACAATAATTGGTTAGGTACCTCCACTTGTTGTGTATGGGAGTCTCAAGCCTCTCCTAGGAGAGACATACCTGCTTCATTCGGGAGCTCACTTATCCTACCCTTGATTGCTTATGTTTGGATTTAGATTTTATTGGTGTATTCTCTGTGCACGCTAGCTTGCTTAGGGTTTACGTAGAGAATATTTTATATTTTTGAGTCATTGTGGATTTGGGGGAAGCTCCTCGCCGTTCTCATTCTTTAGCAGGACTTCTACCTTCTACATATCCTCCTCCTTTGGGAGAGAGAAAGAGACAGTCCAGGCAGACTACTTCACACATTGATTCACACATGATGGGAGATCTTGAAGATGGAATTCCTGAGCTTTCTTCTCCACTTTGAGTGGATGACAGAGAGTTTACTCCTACCTATCACCCTTCACCTGATATGCCTATTATTTCTAAGTTAGGTCCTGTAATTTCTGAGATAGGTACTTTCCATGATATACCTACTCACTCTAGCTATGATCCCCCATTTACACATCGTCGCTATGGAATGTCGGACGACGAGACTCATTATGAACCCAGGAGCACTAGTTATGGTAGTTATGGTATGTCTGGTATTCTCATACATGATTTGGCATTTCATGTCCAATCAGAGTTTGAGCCTAACACTACGCCTGGGGTCACTCCCATTATTTACCATGTGGAGAGGTTTGGGACCATGAGTCGTATTGCACCTTCCATCCCGGCGGTGGAAGCTACATCACATATTCCCCCTAGAACTAGGGTTAGTGATCCTATTAGGATACCAGATCCAAGATGAGTGACTATAGGGAACACCATGTACATAATTTCATAGGTCCCTTCGTCCTTGGTTCCTTGTTCTTCTAATTTCATTCCTCCACCTCATTCACGTGGTCCTCCGAGCCAGAATGTCGCTATGAGTCATATCCGTACTGCTGCTACTTGCACAGTCATGTCTCAAGTTCAAGTACCTCCTGTTGTTTTGGGGGGTCGTATCCCTACTTTTGGAGGTCATGTCATTACTTCCAAGGCCTACATTCCTACTTACGGAGTGTCTCATGGGAAATATCATGGGATGTCTTATGGACCTTATTATGGGACGCAGTATGGACACGGTTATTCACCTTATGGGTACGGGTATCAATAACCCGCTTACTCTCCTAATTATGGCTTTGTAGCCCCACATAGTCAAGGTACACCACATTATGGTGCTTCCATGCCACCCTACATGGGTCAAATGGGAGGAGGGCACTATGGCCAAGGCCATGGTGGTTACAGTAATCAAACCTATGTGAACCAAAACTATCAGGGAGAAGTGCATCGATCTACTCATCCTAGGCTCCCTTTCCTCGCAACACTAGATCTTCCTAACCTATTGAGACTGGCAAACGATCTTGTATTTCATGACCCGGCTTGGCCAGCTATCCCTAATAACCTTCCCTCGGACATACCTAAGTTCGAGGGAAAACTACGAGAGGATCCAAGTGAACATGTTACTAAATTTCACCTATGGTATTCTTCCAATTCCTTACATGAATATTTGATTCATTTAAGGCTGTTTCAACTCACCCTTACAGGGCCTGTCATGAAATGGTATATAGAGTTACCTAGGGGAGCATTTGCTTTGTTCGATGACCTAGCGATGACTTTTCTCAACCACTTCCAGCTACCAGTGCATTACAATGTTTGTACAGAACTCTTGTCGACATTTCAGCAGGATAAAGACACACATATCTCAGACCATATCCAAGAGCGGCGTAGATGGAAGAGGTTGATTAAAGCCTTCATACCGCCGGAGTTTCTCCTCGAGTGGTTCCTTAAGTTGTTATTGCCTTATACAGCGAAGGATGTTTCTACATTTGGAGTTCAAAACGAGGAACAAGCCATTATTAGGGCATAGGAATTGGACTTGATTTATGCTCAATCTGGTTTGTTATATGAGATCATTCCCAATGTGCCACGTTCTAGTTTTGACCTCAAAGTTAAACCTGGACCACATGTCGATGACATTGTTGGTTGTGCAAATGCTAATCCTGCAGATTCGGTTGTGCAATAGGTCAATCAATTTTCTATTAACCAATATACTTCGGGACAAGCCACGGCTTCATCTCAACCCACCCCAACGGCGAGTGTGCTTTCGGTGCAATCGTCGGACCAAAAGGGTAACCAGCAACTAGGAAGGAATAAAAAGAAGGGTAAGAACAAACGTAATGGTGGGAATAGGAATGAAAATCCTAATACTAATGACAAGAATGCTTGAAATGCTAGGGGGGACAAGCAATCTAAATGTAAGGTTAAATTTCCTTGCAAGTTATGTAAGGAGGATCACCTCACTTACTTGTGCCCTCATATCGATGAAGCCTCAAGATTCTTAGCGCAGGGCCTAGCTGTGCTGACCAACCCTTTACCTCACAATAAAAACATGAACTCAAGGACCCATGATCATTCTAGTGGTGATCAAGATCCATCGGAGGCTAGTGGTAATGGTTTCATCAACATGGTGCGTGCTACGAAGGTTGTGACCCGTGGGAAGGACTATGGTTCGTCACAACCCGACCTAGGAAAGGAACCTGATCCACCAGGGACTCCTTTGCGTATTAAAAAACTTGTGGATAAACCTAAAGCTACACCTCGCATTCCTAAGGGAGTCCTTAAGCATTCGAGGCACAATCCTAATGCCTGAGCTACCCAGAACTATTCTTTTGTCGAGGATTTGGGCCACACTCCTTGTGCGATGTTTGCACTAGAAGTACTTCAGAGTTGTCCTTCGCAAATGAAGGCTTTTCTTTCTACCCTTGGTGTGAATGATGATAATTCTTCCTCCATGATTAAATTTGAAACCGTGGTACTGCAGCCTTTCTTGCCTTATTATGTGTCTCTTTTGATTCATGTACAATGTCTTAACATGACCGTCAAGCGCACTGTGATTGACGAACGTGTTGTTGCTTCTGTGATGTCTTTATCATGTTGGAAGGGTTTCCTGAGTTGTCTAAATCCGGTACCATATTAACTACTTTTGATGGGAGATCATTTAGGCCGCACAGGGTCCTTCCTTCCCTTAAGGTCCATTTGGGAGGGAAGACCGTTACGATAGAGTTTGAGGTGGTTGATGCACCCCTTGACTATAATATCTTACTGGGCAGAAATTGGATGTATAGTATGCAAGCCATAGATTCTATTGGTTTTGTGTTGTATGCTTTCCATTTAATGGGAAGATAGTTGCGATTGATCAAATGTCATTCAAGAATCCATCGGTTACTGCATCTTCAGGAGCTTCGATCCTGATTGTAGAGCACTCCCAGCCGGCAACTGGGAGTGTGTGTGTGGGAATGCATCCATCCCTTATGGGAAAGTTTAGTTGTCCTGCACCTATCCTTATGATAGGGTCTAGTTCCGGTGAGGCTTCGACATTTGTGAGATCGGTGTCTTTTCTCACGAACCATATGGAAGATCCTTGGATTCTTCCTACACCAAATACTTCAAGTGATCCCATCATGACGGATGTGCCATTGCCTGAAACTATGGTAGCTTATCAAGCTAATCTTGGGTGTGTTGCAGAGCCTAGTCCTTCCTCTTCACAGACGGAGGAGGAGGACCCGTATGTGCTTCTTGCATGGGTAGTTCAATATTCTCATGCACATGATTTCCTTTATAGTGTTTTTCCTTCATATGAAGTGATTATTGAGGCCATGTTAGGGGTTGAGCCACCTTGGGAAGAATTGCATCATAGATCTTATTTTCTTCCTGAGCTTGACTGCTTGGAGCATGAGGACTTTAGGGAGGTTCTTAGTGAGAGAATTGGCAGTCCCATGGTTCCATTAAGCTCTCCTAGTTCGATGGCTAATGGGAACATGGAAAATATATCTCCTACCATTCCTATCAATATCTCTCGTGATCCTGGTAAGATTGAGAATATCTATATTGGGGCAGAATGTTCCCATGCTGAGATTCAAGAATACACTGAGTTGTTTAAATAATTTCATGATATATTTTCTTGGTCTTATGATGAAATGCCAGGTATCGACCCTCACATTGTTGAACATGAGATTAAAACTTATCCCAATGCTAATCATGTTCGACAACACTTGCGTGCAGTGAATCCTAGGAAAGCACCCGCGATTAAGGCAGAGATAGAAAAGCTGTTGAAAGTCGGTTTTATCTATCTCGTTCCCTTGATGGAGTGGGTTTCAAATCCTGTTCCAGTGGATAAGAAGCAGGGAGCGATCCGTATATGCACTGATTTCCATGACTTGAATCGTTCCTGTCCTAAAGACAATTTTCCCACACCATTTATTGATCAAATTTTGGATGAGTGTGCAGGTAGTGAGGTTTTTTCCTTTATGGACGGTTTTTTCGGCTACAATCAGATACAAATTAAACCTGAGGAGCAACATAAGAATGCCTTTATTTGTCCTTGGGGAACCTTTGCATATCAGAAGATGCCTTTTGTCCTTAAGAACACCGAAGCCACTTTTCAGCAGGCTATGACCTTGATCTTCCATGATCTCAAATCAATTATTGAGGTATATTTGGATGACCTTGCTGCTCATTCTCATATAAGAATACGCCATTCCTATCATTTGAGATTAGTGCTCGAAAGGTGCCGCCATTATTTGGTTAGGTTAAATCCTTACAAGTGCATCTTTTGTGTGAATTCTGGTCACTTATTAGGGTTCATTGTCTCCAAGGAGGGTATAAGAGTCGACCCTTTGAAGGTAGAGGCAATACTTCAGTTGTCTCCCCCAAAAAACACTAGACATCTTCAATGTTTGCAAGGCATGGAAAACTTCTTATGGAGATTCATCGTCAACTTTGCCAATTTGACTAGAGGCTTTATGCGTCTTTTGAAAAAGGACACCACCTTTTGTTGGGATGAGTGAGCCCAGGAGTCCTTTGATGCGCTTAAATGAGCCTTAGCATTGGCCCCATTGATTAGTCCACCCGACTATAGCCGTGACTTTCTACTTTATGTGGCCGCGTCGATGGAGACGATTGGTATGGCTTTGGTTCAAGAGGATGAGGAGCTCCAAGAGCATGTCATATACTACCTGAGCCGGAACCTTATTGACACGGAGGTCCATTATTCCCATGTTGAGAATCTTGCCTTATCTACCGTATGTGCTGTTCAACGATTGAGACATTATATTATCCTTCGCCAAACCTTTGTTGTAGCCCATGTCAATCCGTTTCAATTCATCCTCACTCAAAGGATGATTGGGGAAAGTATAATAAATGGATTGTCATCTTGCAAGAATTCGATCTCGATTTTGTTTCAACAAAATCAAAGAAATCGTTAATTTTTGCAGAGCTTATATCGGATTTCCCAAGCGAGGAGGAGGAGATGGTTTGTGAAGATACGTTTGTCGATGAGCACATCTTCTTAATCTCAACTTTGGATCCATGGTATGGAGACATTATCATATATTTACAAACATTGAACGTCCCTACTCACCTCTCACGGGATGAATGATGACGATTACATTGCGTATCCAAGAATTACCTCATAGTGGATAAAACCTTGTACTGTCGTGGGGTAGATTGCATTTTATGTCATTGTTTAACTCATGAGGAGGATGAGCTTGTGCTGAATGATTGCCATGAAGGGGCATGTGGTGGTCATTTATCTGGGCTTTCTACAGCCCAAAAAATTTTAAGAGCAGGTTATTTCTGGCCGTTGATCTTTAAAGACTGTGTAGGTGTGGTCAAGAAGTGCCACCCTTTCCAGGTGTTTGCATGAAATATGTGCTCACAACCTGCCCTGTTACATCCCATTATCACCATCAGTCCCTTCACTAAGTGGGGGCTTGATTTCATGGATTGCAACCCAGCTTTAGCTGGGGGACATCATCATATCATAGTGGCTGTTGACTACTTCACGAAATGGGCTGAGGCTATGCCTATAGTTAAATCCAATGGTGAGAGAGCTGTACACTTCATATTCAACCAGATTATTACTCGGTTCGGCATTTCGAAGGAGCTTATCACTAACCATGGCACGCACTTTCAGAATCATATGATGGAAGAATTGGCCTCAAAGTTAGGGTACAAGCAAGAACATTCCTTCTCTTACTACCCTCAAGCAAATGGACAGGTTGAAGCAGTGAAAAAATCACTCAAATCCATTCTCCAACAAACCATCGCACAAAGGAAGATGAATTGGCACATTATGTTATATCCTGTTTTGTAGGCTTATAGAACCGCTGTTAAGACTGCCATAGGTTTTTCTCCATATCAGCTTGTACATGGAGTGGATTCGGTATTGCCGGTTGAGTGTGAGATTCCTTTTTTGAAGCTAGCCATAGAACTCTTACCAAACACTTCCCCATTAGAGGAGCGTTTGATCCACTTAGAGCAACTTAATGAGCAACGATGAAATTCCTTGGTGGCTCTAGAAGTGAATAAACATCGCGTTAAGGTCCAATATGATAAGTCTGTCCATCCAAGGAGGTTTAGTGAGGGAGATTTGGTCCTTTTGTGGGATCAACCGAAAGAACCCTTGGGGGCAGAAAAGTTTAACCCCATGTGGCGTGGTCCTTACATCGTTAAACGTGTGTTAGAGAAGGGTGCTTATGAGTTAGTGGATTATGAGGGAACAACCTTGGCTGAGCCTAGAAATGGGCTCTATCTTAAAAATTACTATGCATGATTTTCAGCAAAGGCTGACTATTGTATATTATTGTACAGTTTTGCATAGGTAGGTCTTTTCTTATGGTGATCAGGTTTGTGATTAGTTTCCATTTCTTTTGGAAGATGTCAATGGAATCTTCCACCTTCATAGGATTCATGGATGGTGCGAGCCATCACACTCAACACTCATCCTCTGCTACTTAGGTGATCTATACTCCTACAGGTCAGGTATTGTCTTCAGGAGGCATATGTTTACGGCCCTCTTTGAACAATGTTGTTGAGTATAGTGCTATTATCAAGCTTCTACAGGATTCCATTTCACATGGTGTTCTCTCTCTTGAGGTACATCTTGATTCGGATTTAGTAGGGTCAAAGCTGAATGGTTTGTACCATGCCAGGGATCCGACATTATTAAGAAGATTCTTACGTGTGAGATTGTTAGAACGGAAATTTGACAATATAACATACATACATCTTCCAAGAATTAATAATCAAGTTGCTAACTCATATGCTAACTATGTGTTAGATTGGCATTTGTTTCATAGACAATAAGCTCATCACAAACATAAATTTTTACACATGTAAATAAATAAATCGATCATCATAAACATTTTTTATAAACATCCAAAATGTGGTAATACATAGTGTCATAATACAAAAATGGGGCTCTCAAGCCACCAAAATATAAATATACGGTAGTAAAAAATGTATCACTCCTAGGTGTCTAAGCCTATGGAGGAGGAGGGGGGTTCTAATCATGGAATGTCACCACAGCTCTAGCTAGCCATCGAAATAACCGTACCCATGCTCGTGGTACACCCACCACCTCGCGCTGCATGGCCTTAGGAAAGTCCTCGACTTGCGCCATGGGTATTCTGTGTGTCAGCCTCATGAAGTTGGTATGAATGCTTTGGAGTGTTCACTCCACATCCACACCTGTAATGTCATCCCCTCTTCACCTCTGTCTATGAGGAGGGAAGCCTTTAGGCTACCATGGTCCTACATCTGCATGCATATGATAGGATTTCACTATGTGTTGTCACCCAAAAACATGTCTTTTGATTCCACATAATTAGAAAACACAAAAAAATTAAATAACTCAAAAATTCTAAAGAGGGTCGAGGTTCATTACCAATGTCACTGTATGCCGATTCTAGTGGTAGCGGCATGTCGAGGTCTCCCCGAAAATCTATCCCCGCATAGGGGTAGTCATCGATGGAAACTATCTGTCGTCGCCACCATAGAAAGAAATCAGCTGGATAGGGGTTGGACACCCTACCTCCACCTAGTCTACGCATCGCATTTTCCCAACATCGTTGGGCTGGATCTCGAACCTCGTGTAGAGGAACGTCAACTCTAGGGCTCAATCCTGGAACACGATCGAATAAGAATGTGCTTAGTATGCTGCTGAAACTGAAGTTTTGCACCCTTCCCATTTTGCATTCGCTGAGCTGTTGTTTCATGTTCCTCAACAATGTTGTACTCCAGTCATAAACAGTGGGCCTTATGCACTCCATGGCATAGAACATCAATGGCCACGAGGCCTAGTGGAGTGAGGCTAGCCCCGCTATCCTGCTCAGTGTCAGTAGAATGGACTTAAGGCCTAACACCTATATGGAGTTAGTTGGGATCTGACTTCCCACCTTCTCCATGTCCAGATAACAGTACACTGCTATGTACTCATCTATAGTCAGGCCACCTCCGGGCCCGTGAGAGCATAGGTTCACCACTTCCCCATGTCGGGAAAGTCCAGTAATAAAGTATATTTCCTCCACTTCTATGGTGAGGGACATCCCGTCTATTTGGAACAACTCTGAGTCTGGATCCCAGTAGTCTACTAGCATCTGCTGCAGTCTTGGTTTGGCCCTTAAGCCACCAAGACACCAAAACTTGTAGAGCCCGCATGACCGCAAAGATTGTTGAGCCATTAGATCTTCCCTTACTTCCCCTTCTACATCATCGTGCTCACATTCTCTCCATTCTAATACCATCCTGCACATAAAATTTAATTTTGATCCATTAGAACACTTTAAAAACATTGAACATGGCTGCATATGCGACTCTTTTCTAAACAGTCGCATATGTACGCGACTTTGAGGTCTTTTTCTGCATATATCCAGCCCTATATGTGGAAAAATCCTTGATTTCTATGTGGACCAAGGTGCACATATTAGATTGGTATATAATCCCAAATGAACCATGGAAAAAGATAAAATTTTCATGAAAATGAAAGAGCATGGCACGGGTAAGTACCTGGAAAAAACGACAGTGGATTCCATCGGATGGATCTCCTGGAATTCGCTGTTGAAGTTTTGAGCTCAATTGGGTAAAAATTTCAAATGTTATATAATGTTTTGATTTTTTTGCTACTTATAGAAATTTTTCAAATTTTTGAAAATTTTTACCCCCTTTTCTATAGTTTGGACCGTTTCTAATCCTTTTGGACTGTTTTTGGACTAATTTATGATGTGGGAGACCATTTTGAGCGCCGTTTTGATCGTTACTTTCACCCATCCAAGTCCATTACAGGTATGATGTTTAAACTAGCATATAGGTTAGGTTTCACTCCCATTTGCATTTTGCATGACCTTATGACCGTTTCATTATAGCCTTAGGTATGAACCCATTCTATTATGTCACGGAACCTTCTCGTTGTTTTAGAAGTGGCCTGATGTGAATGGTAGAGCTTGACCTTACATGGGTACCC
Organism: Pseudotsuga menziesii; assembly: GCA_001517045.1. Classification (NCBI taxonomy): domain Eukaryota; kingdom Viridiplantae; phylum Streptophyta; class Pinopsida; order Pinales; family Pinaceae; genus Pseudotsuga; species Pseudotsuga menziesii. The sequence goes on from LPNX010596720.1 coordinate 483,491, forward strand.
TAGTTAGTGCCTTATTTGCATTTGGTGCCCATGCTAACATTTTGTCCCTTAGGGTGTGGGAGTCCATTGTATAGTATTTCCATGACATTTTGTAAGAGCCTCATACTCCTCTTGATCTTTTGCTGGCCTATTCCCCTCAGGACTCCCTTATGTCAAGTTGTAATTACATTATCATGAGCTTTTCCTACCTTCGTGAGCCTTACGTCGGCTTCCCTGACTTTGATTTTCAGCCATATAGCCCGAGCTTGTCTCATGTCTAGCCATGCAAAGCCATCTTTTATATCCTTTGTAGCTTGATTCCCTATTTTACCGGGAGGGGACCTTCCCCTGAGTGTCGCTATCCTACACATGTATCCTTGCATTGAGCATAGGTATGTTCCACTGCTTGGAACTAGTTTTTTTACCCATTTGACACTCGTCTCCTCCTAGTTTGTAACTATAAAGCAATTTTATTCTTTTTCAAGCTTTTTAAGTATTTGAAAAAGTCCAAAAAAAATTTAAAAACCCAAAAAGCCAGACAAGGAAAGATGTTATCTTTGGCAGCTATCGAGTCATGTCACCTTCGAATAGAGCACTGTATATCACATCCATTGGTTGGGTTTATAGGTTGACTTTAGGAGTTGTACTAGTTTATCTGAGTTTATCTCCACCGACTGGTTAATATTCCAGTCCCTATGGACCCTCTGTCATTGCCTCCTGTGTCGCAAATATGTCCTAGTTTTGTATATCGAGTCTATGCTGCCTACATTTAGTCACCATTCGTTGTTATGCTCTTGTTAGAAGGAAGTTGAAACCTGAGTCAACCATTCCTCAGTTATATTGACTTTGCATGTCGGCCATTCCTGGTATAGTTAGTGGTTCATGCACCTTATGATCGAGTCCTTCCACATCATATAGCTTTGTTGAGTACCTTGTGTTGGATGATGGGGGATGCCTTAATTCCCTCCTTCCAGCGGATTTCATCCCATCGACTTCAGATCATTTATTCTGGGATTGGAATCTAGAGTCATTTTTGAGTGCCTTGAGACTTGCAGTCATCGGTGGCAGGTTCTCTCGCCATCGACAGTTCTTTGGGAATACATCAATGTCCCCTGATCGATGGATTCTCTCAAGTGTTCAACCTCAACACATTTATTCACACTTGTTAGTTTTCACTCTAGTACCTTGATTCCCATTATCATTATCGGTGGGTGATCTTGTTTCTGTTAACGGTATACATCAATGACCAATAATCAGACGATGGACTATTATGTTCGACCTCGACACCTCTATTCACATAGTAGGACTTGTACTCATAGCGGTTTGTGTAGAAGACCTTCCAGATTGGTGGCATCTCTTATATGCTACCTCCTTGATCGTGCCAGTGTTCATGAGATTTCAGCTCTCGTGACTTGAGTCCAGTATATGTCATACATTTCCAGCCATTATGGAGATATTGATATGTTATATATCTTCAGCTTCCATGGAGATCGTGATCCTTTGTATATCTTCATCATGGATATTTTGATCTATGTATATTGTACGTGGCGATGACCACTTACGTCATATTTTGTATGATGCCTATTCATGGCCATTGTACTCTTATGTATCCAAGACTGCTATATGTATTTGTAGTTATATGCAGAGTTGTATCATTGTACTATGCTGATTGGGTGGTTGGTATTATACTGGGTTCTTCATCACTCGACTTATGGGATGGACTTATAATGTATTCCACCCATCGTATGACCCCTCTAACCTCATACATTAGGGGGCATCTGTTATAGCTGATTTTACCACACCTGGTGAATCACACTTGTATGGCCTTCCCCTATCCCTCTACAGACTCTTTGAACCCCATGGACCCTTTTTATACCTTTGATGTTTCCAAGATCATCCCTAAAAACATGCTTAAATTTCTATACGTGACTTTTAAACCCTTTCTCACGTATATACGCGGGTTTGACCCCTAAAACTGCATACATCGAGATGTGTGCAAAATGCCAAATTCTTTTGGAGTTTTCCTTGACATGGATCTAACTCACTTGTCTCCTGGCCTTCCATATGCCTTGAGATTGCTCAGATTCGACCCTTCATTGCCCCATTGAAGAGCTATATAAGGAACCCTTTGGATACATTGAAGAATATGTGAGAATTGAGAGCAAAGAAACTATAGTCCATTGTTGCTGGAACTTATGCTTGAATTTGCATCCCTTTGTCCCTTGGAGCACTTTGGTGTTCTTCCCAAGATTGCCTTTTTCTTGTGAGCTTGCTATCGAGAGATGGAGGATTGAGGTGGTGGAGGCCCAAGTGGGGGATTCAGTTTCTCCAATTCACAGACGTGCCAACATAGGTTGTATTCATTGTAATCTCTAATTTTATATTAATAGAAATATATTTTCCTATCCAATAATGTATGTTTTAATGAATATTTTATCCATGGATGATTTCAAATGCTTATACATTGTTAATTATATATGCTATAGTAGATCTAACACCAATATATATAGCATGCTTGTCTTGTTTACTAATTGTTGAGGAAGTAATTTATCAATTCAAGTTGGAGTTGGAAAGCTCAACGGGGATCTACTTCAACCGTCCGGAATAAGGTACGAGTTTTGATCCTTTAGTGTTAGATATTTGATTTCTCTTGCATATTGGAAAGGATTGATTTCTGGAGTCAAGCTATCTGTTGTGGTACCCCAAGCCATAGGAATTTCTCTCCGTAACACAAACCAATGAAAAGATGCATTTATCCTAGCTCTTTGATTTCAGCAAAACAAGCCTTTTACCAAATCAAATTTTAACACTCAAGCACTCAGATCTCTTTAATACAAACCTAGACACTCAAAACTAAAAGCAAGTCAGCCAAAGTTTTTGCAAAAATCTTAAAAAAAGAAAGTCTAGAAAGACCTACCTGGAACTACTTCCATAGGGTCATTGACAGAGAAGTTCTTCTCGAGCACCACTTCCTTATTTCTGGTCACAGATGGTGGCACCACATACTACTAACTGCGTTCAGGTGGTGGCATCGCTTATTGCCTACTGTTCATACGTGGTTCCCTGTAGATATCCAAAAAGAAAAAGATCGCGAAAAATAAAAGTCAAATCACTGTGTAGCTGGCATTAAAATCATAAATTAATAGTATTTAAGAGCACAGAAAGTCATAAAACTTGGATCTGAACAAATCTGAAGATACCAAACCAATAAACACTAGATCATCTAGTGGATTTGATTGAACTGCTAAAGAACAAGAGCTTGGATTTTGGGATTTCAAACAAGTGTTCTTGAAAATACTAAGGAAGATCAGATCAACTGAATCTCTTCCCCAATGGAATTTCCAGATTTCTAGCTAGGAATTTTGTACCTTCTATGGACAGAAGTTGTTCATCTGGTCTGAATGGTTCAAATCCAGAACAAATAGTTCACGACAAGGTTGGAATAATTTCCCTAGAAGCTATAGACACCTGGAATACAATCTTTGATGGAGTGATGTGGCTCTTCTCCTATGACAAAATGTTTCCAAGTAAATACCTACATAAACACATCAAACACACAAGAGATCAAAGATCCCAGAACATCATCTAAAGATCTATGTCATTGACTAAGGAATCTGACAATAACATGCAAGATTACAACATAACAAGTATATGGGAAAGGAACCAACTTTGCATTAATAAATGAAGAAAGAGTTTACAACCTATTCCTTAGTGTCGATTTTCTCCTTCACAAATCCAACATCATGTCCCCAATAGCTCCAACTTGCTTCGTCAAGCTCTTTTGACTAGATTAGGCTAGAATATCAAAGCAACAACATAAATTTACTCTCTCCCATCCATGAGGATTGAGTCTGCTTTTATAGGCTTGGAATTGATAGGGATGGTTGAGATATTGGTGGATGAGGTTTCTATGAGATCCTACAAGGATGGATCTTGAGCCCAACTGGACCTAGTGATCAGGGATAAGGGTACCACTAAGCCTTCTTTTGAGAAGCTTCACGAGAACCTCTATTTTTCACTTTTTACCAAGGGCACCGCTTCTTGTTCACCATGACATAGTGGTTCTAGGAAAAACCATGCATTGCTTAAAGGGTAAAGGCATTTCCACCGCTTACTGCCAACATATTACAGGCAATGCTGAAGAAGGTACCACTTTTTTACTAAAGGGTAGAAGCAATGCTAGATTTCATATACAAATTTGATGTCTGGAACAATGTTCTTGCTTCACAATCTGGGATTGAGGGCAACACTGAAATTTTTGGATCTCATCACATGTTGATGACAAGATTTACGTGTAATAGTTACCGATATGGGTACCACAGATTGAGCAAAGGGAAAGTGCGATGGTGGCCAAACATATGAAAATAAAGTTCCTTGCCCAACTTTAACTTCAAAACTTGAGGATTTAAGGCTAATACTGTGATTTTGATCTCACAACATGGTATTGAAAAGATTTATCTATAACAATATGTTCTCTGGTAATAGTGAGACTCGACTAGACGGCCGATGCCTACGCAGTGGAAAAATATTTCAATTGGGAAACAGAAGAAGGACTACGACAAGTAGAGGAAGTTTCAGTGCTACAAGATGAAAAGACTAAAAGTTGGAATCACACCTTGATGGAGGATCTTGCGATGAAGAAATGTGATTCTCCACATTAAAAGTGATTGTAGTTGAATTCTCTATATCTAAGGCCTCTAGGGATGACAACAAGTTTTTACGATATGTAGGGAAAATTTCGAGTACTTCCATACTAGACATGGCACAAGGTTCCTGAGCTAGATCTTCAACAATTTTGTAGAATTGGGAAGCTTGATCGCTTGGATTAAAAATTTATTTTCCGATTGTACTCTTGGGAGTGCACAAAATCGAGTCAAAACTAGGTTTAATAATTGTAAGAGGGCCATTAGAAGGAGGTGGAGGAGAAGGGTTAGCATAAGGAGTCTTCTCAAGAGAGGAACCTTCATCTTTCTTCTCAGGAGGTTTATCGTATGCCTGAATTCACATGGTCAGTGAAACAGTATCGACAGACATCATTCTTATTTCCTAGGTGGAGGAAGACTGTCCATTCAAAGAAGTATGATCAATTGATTTTTGTTGAGATGGGAAAGGATTGATCAACAATGTAAACATGGGATTACTTGTTAAAAACTCGTTATTCTCTTCACGTCGAGGACATTATTTTGTGAAGTGATCACCTCCACACAACAGATAGGGGTACTTCGCTTTCCATTTACGTTTAGAATCATTCTCAAGAATCATGGTTTTCAGATTCTCTTATTGGTTTCCATATTTTTTATTTTTATTTTTACCTTTTTTCTTATTACTGGGTGTTTGCAATGATTGAATAAAATTCACCTTAGCAAAAATAGAAGGTGTAGAAGATGTAGAATTAGTAGCAGTATAAGGATTTCGTTGCTTGACAAGTTTCGCTATAGACGAGGGTTGGATTGAATCTACAACACGATCCACAAGAAGTTCAACAGGTGGCTTGGTAGGATCGATACTAGGATGAGCAGCATGAGTTATTAAATCATATAAATTCCTGTACTAAGAATAAACTAAGTCCAAATATTGAGCCCATATAATTCTATGTCCCTTAGTAACAGCACCACCCATAGCAACATCTTGGGCAATAGGAGGCAACAAATATTTGGTATACTGATCAGCTAACAGTTGATCCAGAATAGGAGCTTTCATCGACCTTCATCATCTCCTCCACTCATGAATATGATCAAACATGTGAGTGGAAGTATTCTGTCGAAGAGAATTCAAAAGATTGGTAACAGTTTCATAATGGATAGGAAGCCGAAAATGGGTAAGGAATATAGTTTCCAATGAATTAAAATCCACAAAGCATTATTCTGAAAGTTCAATATACCATATAGCGTCCGTTCCAGTCAAATTTCTCTAGAAAATTCTCAAACAAATGGATTCATCCATCAAGGAGTTCAAAGAACACCATAGATGGAAGTTCATAACATGGTTTTCAGATCTTCATCTTATTTCCCATCAAACTTGGGGATGTCTGACCGTAATTTGACTAGAATGGGAGGCCAAAAAGGGGCATGTTGGATGGGATCATTAATCAACATGGACAAGTTTGGTATGTTCAAAGTATCCAAAAAAGAGAGTAGTTGGTTGAGTCTTACATACCGGTAATATTGATAAGGCATTTGTGGACCAATTGGATTGTAAGTGGACTGATAAACATGTGTGGATGGTGTTCCAATGATCGGTGGATTGGGTGGTACAAATGATCCTCCCGAGGGTCCTCCAAGTGGTGGGTAGCCTGGAATAGGTGGACCCATAGGGGGTATTCCTCTAGGTGGAGGTGGACCCCCAGGTGGATGAGAGTCTCCAGATGGATGGGCCTCCTCTGGGTGGTGGACCTATGGGTGGTGGAACTCCAAACGGTGGTCCTCCACAAGGAGGACCTCCAGCTGGTGGGCCTCCGAAAGGTGGACTTCCATAATCTCCAGTAGTATTGACAAGTGGTGTTCTGGGTACAGGGGAATTTGACCAATTAGGTTTCCCCCATGGGGTGTACATTGTTGGAAAGAGGGATCAAGCTAAACTATCTTACCTATCTATGCAAAACAATAATATATCGACAATAAGTACAAAAGATAACAAGAGAAAAGAGAACACCAAGTATATGTGGTTCATCCAATTGGGCTACATCCACAGGAAGGTAGTCTTCTATGTTGTTTTGCATTGGAACATAATCCCACATGTACCACATGATAAACTTCTTAATTGTTTATATGCACCAATAGTTTTAACATAGCTCGATTCGTAGTGCACTATATATCACTCCTTGCGAGATTGGCGCTTGGGATTGGTCAACGAGCTTTGGTTTGATTACTAATCCAAATTGTGTATTGATGTGGCAGGTACTTGGTTAACCATATGAATGAGTCTCGGTGTAGGGATTCAAACTCAAATATTGTCCTTGTGCCAATACTTTTAATGAAATAAATCTTAGGCCAATATATTTTTTTTAATAAAATCAACTTGGGCCCAAAATAAATAATCAACTTAGGATCCAAAATAAGTTCAAGAACACAAAATTGACTTAAATATCAAAAAATTATCTTAAAAATTAATTTATTTTTAACCCAATTATGAAACACTTTATTTCTTTCACACAAAAATCCTCTAAGCCTCTTTTTCCCTACCGAACCGGGAAAACTTTAAATGAATTATCAAAGACTAAATCCTAGAAGCTATCAAACCACTAATGTAAGCTTGAAATTTATAAGATGATAACACCAACTGTCGCAAAAATAAAATAGTGCTAACAAGGGGTGTTGGAGTATCGGTACAACGACATGGTATAACTGCCACACCTCTGGAAATATAAAAATGCGGCCTAACCACCACTCTTGATGATGACAGGGCCTTGTGATTGGTTTCAAATGTTCATCAACATCTGTAGGTTTTGGTGTAATGACAAACCTGACATGGAATCAGAGATGAGGTCTCAGGTTCAATTCTCCCGAGCTATCCTGGAGGGGGGGTGTTGGATTATCGGTACAACCGCATGATATAACTGCCACACCTATGGGAATATAAAAATGTGGTATAACCGCCACTTATGATGATAGGTCCTTTTGCTTGGTTTCAAATGTTCATCAATGTATGTAGGTTTTTGTGTAATGACAAAACTTACACTGACGGAGACGAAAATTCAATATTGGGTTGATTATAAGGCACTATAGTTTGCAAGGGAAGAAAGGGAAGTATCAAGACTCAGTCTAATTGAATGGTTGGATCAATACTTTTACATAGAAATTCATGAAATTTTATTTAGCGAATTTTCCATTGTATTGCATGAGTGGTTATTGAAGCTAGCAACCTAGAAGAAGAATTTCCAAGGAGGAGAACCAACATAATGGAGTCCCGAGTTGATCCAGTAGCTAAAGAAGGTGAGAAATCCTATATCTAGGGCTGTAAATTTTTGGGCCGACAGTATTATGGGCGGACATATCACAAAAATTGCAGTCGACAGGATAAAATCATATCTTGATATGCAAATAGAATTTTCCAAGGTCCTAGAGGTCGTTATCTGAAATATTTGAAACTCTGGATTAAAATGTTGGTCTGTGAAAATGGGATCCTAAGAATGAAGTCCAACGAGTAAAACATTGTGTGCAGAGACCTAGGATGTGTCGCAAGAAAGATTGTGAGCACAATGGGCAGAGATAAAATGAGATGTGTTATCGGAAATACGCAACCAGTGTGGACACAAGGTTGTTTCCCTAGCCTGAAACACTCAAAACTAGAACAAAGCAGTCAAAAGATAAAAGATATTTTCCTAAGATTCCATAAACTACTTGAATGAAATACTATGTTTACCTTCCACTAGTTGCAAAGGTTGGTCTTTGGAGGTCTGTATCTGTGGATGTCCTGCAAGATACACACAAAAAAAACTAATCGCATTAGAGTAACAAGCTAGTCTATGATATCATTTCAATTACCAAGGAATAAAACAATAAACATGATAATTATCAAATACATAAATGTTTATGGGAAATAAACCTTCATTTGCATTAAAAATATGAAGAGAGAGAGTTTACAACCTAAGCCTTGGTGTTGGAAATCTTTCTCCAATCGACTATGCCTAAGACATCAAGCTTTCCTACTATCCATTCATTAATCTTGGTTGAATTTGGCAAGAGTATAAGTGCAATAACATATTCTTCCTCTCTTTACCCATGAGGGGTAAGCTGATATATAAAGGAATGGAAGGATAAGAGAGGTTGAGGATCTCATTCGTGAGGTGGAGGGAGGATGTTATAACGAGGGATATCGAGCTCCAGGTGGTCCTAAACCATAGGGATGAGGCTCCATGAAGGCTAGCTTCAAGAATCCTCTCGAAGCTTCTCTTTTTTCCTTTATAACTCTATCACCGCTCTTTGTCCATGGGGAAAAATTGTTACCAAGGTAGAACCACACATTGATCATGAGTAACAGGCGGTTGCACTGCTTACTTCTCATAGAAAGAGAGTGTTACTGATATGGGTACCACATATTGACCAACGGGAAAGTGTGATGGTGGCCAAAGATATGAAAATAATGATCCTTGCCCAAATTTAACTTCAAAACTTAAGGATTTAAGGATAATACTAAGATTTTGATATCACAACATGGTGTTGATGAGATTTATCTATAACAAGATGTTTTCTAGTAATAGTGAGACTCGACTAGAAGGTCGATGCCTAGGCAGTGGAAAAATATTTCGGTTGGGAAAGAGAAGAAGGACTACGACAAGTAGAGTAAGTTGCAGTGCTACAAGAGGAGAAGACTAAAAGTTGGAATCGCACCTTGATGGAGGATCTTGTGACGAATAAAAGTGATTCTCCACATTAAATATGATTGTAGTTGAATTCTCTATATCTAAGGCCCCTAGGGACGACAACAAGTTTTTACGCTATGTAGTGCAACTTTCAAGTACTTCCATAGTAGACATGGCATAAGGTGCCTGAGCTAGATCTTCAACGATGTTGTAGAATTGGCAAGCTCGATCGCTTGGATTAAAACATGATTTTCGGATTGTGCTCTTGGGAGGAACAAAATCGAGTCAAAACTAGGTTTATCAATGGTAAGAGGGCCATTAGAAGGAGCTGGAGGAGAAGGGTTAGCATAAGGAGTCTTCTCGAGAGAGGAACCATCATCTTTCTTCTCAGGAGGTTTATCGTATGCCTGACTTCATGTGGTCAACAAAACAGTCTCGATAGAAATCATTCTTATTTCCTCAGTGGAGGAAGAGTGTCCATTCAAAGAAGTATGATCAATTAATTTTTGTTGAGGTGAGAAAGGATCAGTCAACACTATCAGCATGGGATTACTTGTTAAAAACCCGTTAATCTCTTCACGTCGAGGAAACTCTTTCGTGAAGTGATTACCTCCACACGATAGATAGGGGTACTTTGCTTTTTGTTTGCGTTTAGAATCATTCTCCGAAATCATGGTTTTGGGATTATCCTGCTGGTTTACATATTTTTTATTTAAAATTTTACCTTTTTTCTTATTACTGGGTGTTTGCGATGATTGAATAACATTCACCTTAGCGGAAATAGTAGGAGTAGAAGATGTAGAATTAGTAGCACTAGAATCATTTTTTTGCTTGACAATTTTTGCTGCAGACGAAGGTTGGATTGAACCTACAACACGAGCAACAAGAAGTTCAATAGGTGGCTTAGCAGGATCAGTAGTGGGACAAGGAGCATGAGTTATTAAATCATATAAAGTCCTGGACTAAGATTAAACTAAGTCCAAATATTGAGCCCGGATAATAGCATGTCCCTTAGTAACAACATCGCCCATAGCAACATCTCAGGCAATAGGAGGCAACAAAGATTTGGTAAACCAATCAGCTAACAGCTGATCTAGAATAGGATATTTTATCAACCTTCATCGTCTCCTCCACTCATGAATATGATCGAACATGTGAGTGGAAGTATTATGTCGAATAGAGTTCAAAAGATTGGTAATAGCTTCATAATGGATAGGAAGCTGGAAATGGATAAGGAATACAGTTTCCAGTGAATTAAAATTCGCAAAGATGTGTTGTGGAAGTTAAATATACCACTTAGCGATCGTGCCAGTCAAATTTCTCTAGAAGAGTCTCAAACGAATGGAGTCATCCATCAAGGAGTTCAAAGAACACCACAGATGGAAGTTCATAACATGGTTTTTCGGATCTTCACATTATTTCCCATCAAACTTCGGGATGTTTGACGGTAATTTGACTGGAATAGGAGGCCAAAAAGGGGCATGCTAGATGGGATCATTAATCAACTTGGACAAGTCTGGTAAGTCCAAAGTAGCCATAAATGAGATTTTTTGGTTGGGTTATACATACTGGTAATATTGATAAGGCATTTGTGTACTAGTAGGATTGTAAGCGGATTGATAAACAAGTGTGGATGGTGTTCCAATGATCGGTGGATTGGGTGGTACAAATGATCCTCCTGAGGGTCCTCCAAGGGGTGGGTCACCTAGAAGAGGTGGACCCGTAGTGGGTGGTCCTCTAGGTGGAGGTGGACCCCCAGGTGGATGAGAGCCTACAAATGGATGGGGGCCTCCCAGTGGAGGAGGCCCTTTAGGTGGTGGACCTCTATAAGGTGGACCTCTGGGTGGTGGAACTCCAAAAGGTGGCCCTCCATAAGGAGGACCTCCAGCTGGTGGGCCTCCGAAAGGTGGACTTCCATAACCTCCAACAATATTGACAAGTGGTGTTCCGGGTATAGGGGAATTTAACCAATTAGGTTTACCCCATGGGGTGTACATTGTTGGAAAGAGAGATCAAGCTAAACTAGATTACTTATCTATGCAAAACAATAATATATCGACAATAAGTACAAAAGAGAACAAGAGAAAAGAGACCACCATATATATGTGGTTCACCCAATTGGACTACGTCCATGGGAAGGTAGTCTTCTATTATCTCCAGAATATCTCCTCAAGCTTACAAGAGACAAATGCCAGAAAACCCTAATACAATACAAAAAGTTCAAGTTGTCATTTTGATGTGACTCCCTTGACCCTATTATATACCAATAAATGAGGAGGAATTACTCTCACATATTACATGTGGGATAATATAATTCTCCTAAATAATGTGTCTTTATATAATGATGGATATAAAGAGTATACTTTACATAATGAATACGGGAGATAATGTATTACTCTTTTACATAAGATTGTGGGTATATTCCGACATAATACAAGGACATTATTACCTTACAAGGAATATAAAATATTCCAACACTCCCCCTTAATAATGGCTAGGTGAAAATCCCACTAACAAAGGAAGGAAGGAGTCATTATTGCTCCCCTTTGATGACAACTTCCCTTGTCCCAAGTAAATAATGAAGACGATATGCTTCGTTGTTGTTAAGGATTTGGTGAAAGTATCGGCTTCCTGCTGCTTGGTAGGAAAATACTCAAGAGAAAGAATACCATTTGTGATGAGACCTTGAATGTAATGAGCATTAAGATCAATATGCTTTGTCTTGGAGTGATATACCAGATTGTAAGCAAGTTGAATTGCACCCTAATTGTCACATTTCAACATAGTGGATGATTTCAGAACTAGACAAGGATCAGTGAGAACATGTCGTATCCAAACTACTTCTTTATATGCTTATTTGGATTCTCTATACTCTACTTCACATGACGATAAAGAAAGAGAATTCACCTTTTTTTTGGACCAAGAAATCGCATCTGAACCAAGTTGAAATATATAACTAGAAATTGACCATCGATAAAAACTGCCACCTGCCCAGTGAGAATCTGTATAACCAGAAAGTAAAATTGTAGCACTACTTGAATAAAAAAACCATAACATAATGTCCCCTGTACATATCTTAGAATTCTCTTGGCTTCCTGCCAATGAATTTCATGAGGCTATTGCATGAACCATGAAAGCATACTGACGACAAAAGAGAGATCTAGTATGTTGTGGGTTAAATATATCAAACTGCCGACAAGCTGACGATAAAGTGCAACATCAACAAGAGGAGTAGTACACTCAATGGTTAAATTTACACCGGACTGAAAAGGCGTAGGAGCATATTTACAATCACTCATGTGGAAATGAGCCAATAAATCCGTAGCATACTTCAACCGAGAGAGAAGAATACCATCTTCCATATGTTGAATTTGAAGACCCAAGAAGTAGTGCAATATACCGAGATCAATCCTTTCAAACTGCTTTTGAAGTTCACTTTCCATATTTTGAATTAGAAGAAGTTGGTTGAATACTATCTGCAATAGTTTGACCAATGATCCCTCTTGCTTCATCACATTTTTATTTCCATATAGACACATTCTTATCATCAGTAGGTTTCTTGTGTTCATCATTAACAATCCTCCATATATTCCTTGCAAGATAGTTAGGACCAAAAAGTTTAGGAATAGAAGCTACTTCTGAAGTCATAATGATAGAAAATAAAGAAAAACTCAAATTCTAGAAATTTCAAGAAAATAATGTGTATACTGAAAAGATCTTACCATTTTTTAATGTAAATCAAGGGTTTTGAGCCAAAAAATTGAAATGACCATAACACGATCAATATGACACAGAATTGCTATTATAACCTGATTCTAGAAATGGCATGAGCATCTAACATCCAACAACACAAGATGAATACAAAACTGGATATTTTGTCAAAGGATATCAGCTCTGCAATATTTTCGTCCATACAGAAAATTTCTGTAACATACTTGATTTTAAATCAGCGATATCTTTGCTTTCCGGACATGAAATCAGATGATTTTGTTTTTGAAATAGGGTATTTTTTCAAGAAGGACTCAGATATGTAACCATTCTTTATATTTTGCACCAAAAGTTTCATATATGGATCTAAAAGTTGTGACCTCAATTTTTCATGGAAAAAAAAATTATAGATTACAAAAAAAACTAGATCTAAATAATAGGAAGATAGATATCCTTGAGGACAATCCAAAAACCATATAGATATACAAAACAAAACATCAAGAAACCCTTGAAATTGTTAGAATAATCAACCCATATTTTACCCATTTAGACATTAATTTAATTATTTATGTCTTATTAGCCTAGTTCATGTGTCCCACCTTGTGCAAGTTGTCTTTTACCTATCCATAGTGGTAAAACTTGCCTTATTTGACTCATGTAGCACATGGGAAAGTCCAAGGAATCAAATCTGCTTTATTCCTGGCCTCCTAGGCGACCTTCTACTTTTTTTGCTTTATTGCCTGCTTTTTTAGTGTTTTAAGGCAAAAAAGAAAAGCTAGACTAGGTGAGGTTGACTTGTTTTTTGTCCTACACATCCTCATCTCTTTTCTCAATGAAAAAGTATGTATGAGATGCCATTCCACCACTCTTTAGCTTACCTAATACTTTTTTCCAATTCGTGAGCTCCATGACATATTTGGTATCAGCCTTTTACACCTATGGGGGATTTGCTTATTTTTGGTAAGCCTGCTTTATGCTAGATTCAAATTGCTCCTCATGCATTCGAATCCCTGATGTATGTTATTTATTCAGAAACCTATTATTCTACAGGGTTGGCTATTGTACACTTACACAATAAATTTTAGTGTTACAGCTCCATTTTCAGTCTCTTTTGTGAGTGATTTTGCATGATCAATTGTTAATTGTTGTGAGTAAAATTAATCTATTGCTGGCCTTAATTTCCACATGGTATCAGATCCATTGTAGGTTGTTTCTCTCCTTCAAAAATTGTTTTGCAGGTTCGACATCAAATACTGGGAGCCTTCTACTGACAGCCGGGACAGATTTTCTAGAGCTATGGATCAATCACAGAAAACTATCTTGACTCCCTTCAATTTCTTTGAATGGAAAGCAGAGATGGAGATACTTTTGAGAGTGAAAGGCCTCTACGGGGTGACTATGGCAACGAAAGCAGATACCAATGCAGCTGCAGAGAAGATAAAATGACACAACAGGAGGGATAAGGCTTATGGCCTCCTGTACCTGAGTATTTCCAGAGACCTCCTTTTCCATCTTGATGGATTGACATCACCGAATGAAGTATGGGAGAAGCTTGCTGATCTTTTTGGAAAGACATATGAGATGAGGGGACATCAAATCGAGAATGAGCTGATTTCTCTGAGTCCAACAAGCTTTGAATCCCTGCAGTTATATTTCTCCAAGTTCAAAGCACTAGTTTTGTAGCTGAAACAGTGTGGTATTGAAAAGAAAGATGATCAGCTCATACTGGCCATCCTCTCAAAGATGGGCCCTAATTATTCAGTGTTTGTTTCGACCTTCTATGCCACAAAACTGACAGCTTAAACCTGGAAAATGCCTAGCCTTGCAGATTTCATGGAATCTCTCACACAAGAACAGGACAAGCTGGTGATGATGGGCACCATCAAACCATCCAAAGATCAAGCTTTTATTGCTGGAGATTCGAGGGTGGATTCAAAAATAAAAAAGAAAGCTAAAAAGCCACCTGAGCAAAAGAGAGACAAGAAATAGTCTCCGGAGGATCTACAAGGTCCCAAGAAGAATAACCAGAAGAAGAAGAACAAAGGTGAAATGAACAAGTGCGCATACTGCAATAAGGGCAATCACACTGAAAGCTCTTGTATGAAAAAGTAGATAGACATGTTTACCAATCTCTTGGAGAAGAATGGCATCTCCCTTCCAGAAATCTCAAAGAAGAGAGAAGGAGGATCAAGTTCAAATGACAGAGAGAGAGTTCATGCTCTAGTTGCTGGCACATCAAGCTCACCCAGTTTTATCATTGATTTTGGAGCTTCAAGACACATGGTTTCGACTAAGGAGGCCATGTCCTCATTGGATATGTCAAAAGGACCATATATTGTACTGGGAGATGACTCTCTCACTAAAAGTAAAGGCAAAGGAAGGATAGATCTTGATCATGGTCAGTTCAGCAATGTGCTATATGTCCCTGGTCTTGCCTCCAACCTCCTGTCAGTGTACCAGATGACCCACACTGGGTCTCCTAAGAAGTTCATATTCTCCCCCGATGAAGTTGAGATCACAGAGATTTCAACTGGTAGAGTCATTGCAAAAGGAGTTGCGAATCATGCTCAAAAGGTATACATGTTCTCACACTTCCTACCTTACTCAAACCCCTCTGCTCTTCTCATTCATGTTAATGAAGCCAGCAACCTGTGGCATGAAATATTTGGCCACCTTAAATACAAATATCTTTCTGATCTTAGTGAAAAAGAGATGTTCATAGGGTTGTCCAAGATAAAATTTTCCAAAGGAGTCTGCCAAGGCTGTATCCTAGGAAAACACCCAGAGCATAAGTTTGAGAGAGCTAGTCATGAGAGAACCTC
>LPNX010596720.1:500307-515669 GCA_001517045.1 Pseudotsuga menziesii
ATGAAAAATGATATTTGATGGTGTATTCTAATCCTAAAACATATGAAGAAGTAGCAGGAGATCCAAGATGGCAAACAGCCATGAAGGAGGAGTTCAGCTCACTCCAGAAGTGCAACACATGGGAGCTAGTGGATCTTCTCCCAAAGAGGAAACTAGTACAGTCTAAGTAGGTCTATAAGAAAAAATTTTCTGCTGATGGTTCACCACTGAAGTACAAGGATATATTGGTAGCCAAGGGCTACTCACAGGTTCATGGCATAGATTACAATGAGACCTTTGCCCCAGTGGCAAAAATGGATTCCATCAGGCTAGCTCTAGCCATTGCAGCCTCAAGGCAATGGGAGGTACATCACATGGATGTAAAATGTGCCTTCCTGAATGGATATCTCACTAAAGATATATATATGTAGCAGCCTCAAGTTTTTTCTACTAACCCTTCTCTTGTGTGCAGGTTGAGAAAGTCATTGTATGGGCTAAAGCAAGCCCCCAGGGCTTGGTATGCCAAGATCGATAGATTCTTGCTATCACTGAATTTTGTTCGGTGAAAATAAGTTCCAAATGTCTATTTGAAGTTAGTTAATGGTTCATTAATGATCATTTTGTTATATGTTGATGACCTCCTCATTACAGGAAGCTCACAGGATGAAATTGCTTCCTTAAAAGGAGATATGAACCAAGCCTTCTCCATGACAGATTTGGGGCTCTTAAGTCAATTTTTGGGGCTTGAGATTGCTCAAACCAAAGATGGAATCAAGGTACACCAGTCCAAATATGCCTTGGACTTGCTGAACAAATTCAAAATGAAGGATTGCAAAGCAAGCAAAACTCCTTTCCTTTCAGGAGTGAAGCTGGAAGAAGTTGATTCTTCACCGATGGTAAACAATACACTGTATAGACAATTGATTGGCTGTTTATTATATTTGACACATACTAGACCTGATATTTGTTATGCAGTAAGTGTGGCTTCTAGATTCATGGATCAGCCTCAAGAGATCCATTGGAAATCAGCCAAAAGGATCCTTAACTTTGTTCAGGGAACAAGGACACATGGGATCTTCTATAAAGCAAAATCTGATCTTGAGTTGATTGGATTTACTGACAGTGATTGGGCAGGTGATAGCACAGGAAGAAAGTACACTTTAGGATATGTTTTCATGCTTGTAGAATGGCCAATCAACTGGTCAATCAAGAAACAGAGTGCCATTGCACTCTCATCTACAGAAGCAGAGTACAGAGGAGTTGTTAATGCAGCAACTCAATGTTTATGGTTGCAGGGTTTACTTGGAGAGTGTGGCTTCGAACCAAAGTACTCAACTACCATCTAATGTGATAACCAGAGTACCATTTGAATCTACAAGGATCCAATTTAGAAGCAGAGAACCAGACACATTGAGATCCATATGCACTACATCAGAGAACTTGTGCATGATGGCACCATTCACCTACTCTTCTGTTCATCTTCAGAACAAGTAGCTGATATCTTCACCAAAGCATTTTGTGAGAAGACCTTCAGCAATCTCAAATCACTGCTAGGGATTGCTGATCATGCTGTGAAAGCATGATTGGAGACAAGATTCTACAATTTTGTTTACAGTCCATGTTTAAGGGAGGATTTTCCCAAGCTGGTTTTGCCTCTTTCCTTGTTTATTTGGACATGCAGTATGTAAAGGGTGACTAAGCCTTGTTGCTAGGCCCTATAATTTTCTTATATATTACTCATAATTCAGGATTAAGGGGGAGGGTTAGAATAATCAACCCATAGTTTACCCATTTAGACATTAATTTAAATATTTATGTCTTATTAGACTAGTTCATGTGTCCCACCTTGTGCAAGTTGTATTTTACCTATCCATAGTGGTCAAACATGCATTATTTGACTCATGTAGCACATGGGAAAGTCCAAGGAATCAAATCTACTTTATTCCTGGCCTCCTAGGTGCCCTTCTGCTTTTTCTGCTTTATTGCCTGCTTTTTCAGTGTTTTAAGGCAAAAAGGAAAAGCTAGACTAGGTGAGGTTGACTTGTTTTTTGTCCTACACATCCTCCTCTCTTTTCTCCATGAAAAAGCATGTATGAGCTTCCATTCCACCACTCTTTAGCTTTCCTAATCCTTTTTGCCAATTTGTGAGCTCCATGATAGATTTGGGATCAACGTTTTACACCTATGGGGGATTTGCTTATTTTTTGTAAGCCTGCTTTATGCTAGGTTCAAATTGATCCTCATGGATTCAAATCCCTGATGTATGTTATTTATTCAGAAACCTATTATTCTATAGGGTTGGCTATTGTACACTTACACAATACATTTTAGTGTTACAGCTCCATTTTCAGTCTCTTTTGTGAGTGATTTTTCATGATCAATTGTTAATTGTTGTGAGTAAAATTAATCTATTGCTGGCCTTAATTTCCACAGAATTTTTTTTGCAAAACATCTACAAAATAGGGTTAGGGTTAGACATAAAAAAAATTACAGAAATATGCCTAGATCTGAAGAGAAACCTAATGGCTACTAGATAGAAATCAAATCTACAAAATAAACAATGCCCAAATGATAAAATTGTTAGAAAGCTATAAAAGGGGATAGATCATAGCAACCAAATCTGGTACCATGTTGGAAAGAGGGATCAAACTAAACTAGATTACCTATCTATGCAAAACAATAATATATCAACAATAAGTACAAAAGAGAACAAGAGAAAAGAGAACACCAGATATACATGGTTCACCCAATTGGGCTACGTCCATGGGAAGGTATTATTCTATTATCTCCATAATATCTCCTCAAGATTAGAAGTGAGCAATGCCAGAAAACCCCAATACAATACAGAAAGATCAAGTTGTCGTTGTGATGTGACTCCCTTTACCCTATCATATACCAAGAGATGAGGAGGAATTACTCTCACATATTACATGTGGGATAATATAATTCTCCTAAATAGCATCAATTTATATAATGATGGATATCAAGAGTACACTTTACCATAATGAATATGGGATATAATGTATTAATATTTTACATAAGATTGTGGATATCTTCCGACATAATACAAAGACATTATTACCTTCCAAGGAATATAAAATATTCCAACATACATATTACCAAGATAAGGCGTTCTAGGATAAACAACTCCGTATTTTGTAGGTTTATAAATTTGATTAATTAGAGTAGGTTGGTTTCCTGGGTAACTATAACCCCATGAAGGTTGATTTACAATAGGTTGGACCCATGAGGGTTTTCATGTACTAGAAGGAGGAATAACCACATTAATAGTAGTGGGGGGTGTAATAACTACTGATGGTCCTACAACAAGGTTTTACCCCATACTACACATAGTCCCCCTGGTTGATACAAAAACTTGGGATGGGGGCTTCCCCCAATAGAAGGAAGTGTAGGAGAATTTGAAACAAAATGGTAATCCTAAGATGGTGGGGTGGCAATGGAAGGTTGACAAGGATCATAAGTGGCCATATGTTGAACAAGGGACCCAGAGTTAGGAGCCACATAAGGTGGTGAAAAACCATGGTATGCCAAGAAGGTTAAAAATGAGTGAAGGGGTAAAGGAGAAATACTTCTTCTCCTTAAGTTATCCCCCATGGAACCAAAGGCTCAAGTGTTCCCTAAAGTGGTCCAAGTATTTCCTCGGTCGTGGCGAATCTATTTTCTCGTGCGGGTAGGGGGTACCATAAGGAAAACTAGTGGTTTTGTACTCAGAAATAACCTGTCCTAAATAAGTCTCCCAGAAAGGAGTGGTTGGACCAAATTTTGAAGCCACTGTATCGTCCGATGGATGGGTAAAGACCCAATCTCGTGCACCAAGTTAACCTTCCTTTTGAAAACAAAAGGTTGAACCTTCTATATAAGGTTGTTGAACTATAACTGGAGTGGAAGAAATCTCTTCCCCATATTTAATAAACAAAATTCCTTATACATGGGAATCAGTTGTGGTTGGTTGGTCCATGGCTTCCCTTTCCATTCTTTCTGTAATGGGAGGAGAGTTAGGTGGAAAACCTTACAACCTCCAATATCGTCTCAAAGGTAACTCAACCAGAATAATGACTGAAAACTCATATCCTATGGTTTTATCAAAAGGAGATATCACACACAAACAAGTCTACACAAGCTAAGGTAAAAAAAAAAACTTAAATTATAGGAGGGGTTGATGAAAATCCGGTTCCTCACTAGGATTGTGAAGTTGTCATAACTCACGATATACAGCAGAGTCCAACAATAGAACATGGCAAGGAGGATTGGGACCATACCCTTTCCTAAATACCCAACTACCTAGATGACACATGCGTAGTAGTTCCCCTAATGTTGTTCTCAGTGTATTCCTCCAATAGGATGGCCAAAAGGATTTTCTCAGTTGGTCTGGTTTCCTAGAGAGGTCTCCTGATATAAACGAGGTACATGGGATCTCAAATCTATGGTAGTGTTGTCTAATGAACAACTGCTCCAAAGGGGCCTTCTTATATACTACTAAGTACATGAAGTACCTTTCGATATACCTTGAGGGTAAGCGAAAGATCCTTCTATATATCCATAATGCATGGAAGAAACACACGATCCCTGAGATGCAGTGCAGGAAAATAACCATAGCTGCTATGTTTTACTACGCTGAAACACATCTCTATCCTATCACTCAAGTTACTAAAGAGTTTAACCTAAACTAGTGCTTACTTTTATCTTTTGTGGTTAGGTGAATGCATGAGTTGAGTACATAAATGTAAAACCATGGAATATGCTCATGCAAATCTTTCACTTTCAACTTTACGGGTATGCCCTACTTAAAGAAGGGATAGATGTTTAATTTCCATTTTTTCAAAGCAAATAAATCCCAAGCCAAAAATATCAAAACTATCTTTTTAGTCCTATTGCAAGCAAGATAATACTTTCTGATGCAACTTTTGAAAAGGAAAAGAACTAGATCTCTTTCTGAAAAGAAAGACACTATCACTAACACACGAAACTCTTTCAAATCATCAAAATGAAACAAGATTCAAGAACAAACTAGTGTTATTTTTCTGAGAAGCAAAACATACAAAAAGCAATCAGAACATATATTCTTGAAAGCTTGTGAGACAAATCAAGTAACTAGCAGTTCATCTATGCTTGGATCTATGATTAATTTTATCTCATTTTTTTTCAATAATGAGCATAAAAAAAATCTTTTAACAATCTAAGAAGAGTATAAAAGTAAAATCACTTTCCTTTGTAGTTGATCTACAACACTCAGAGATCTGAATATGATAACTTTTCAAAAGACTTCTTCTTTCAAACAAAAACCAAAAAAGAGCCAAGAAGCCTCAAAGGCCAAACCATTACTAACTCTTGAAATTTTAAAACAAATCAAGCCTAACAACACTTTCCAGAATTTGATTAAAACTTTCAACTATCATTAACAAACGGAAAGAATACTTGAAAAACCAAAAAATATACATGCAAGACCTCAAAATCACTCAAGGATTAAAACCCTACCTAGCACCGCTGGCTGGAAAGTGAATATAGAGCATTACTATCAGAGCACTACACATTGTCCACAGTAATAGAGTGGTGGCACCACTCTTTGTCCGTTGAATATGTGTGGTGGCACTACTTTCTCCCTTAAGCAAAAGTGCAGTGGTCGCTCTTTTTACACTGTCCAGGTGTGGTGGCCAATACATACCTTGAAATCACACATGAATGCGAAAAAGAAAAATTTCAAAGCTTAAATAATGGATCCAATCAACATATAAAAGTGAAAATTTGAAGTATTAGAGGCAAATCAAGGTAGATCTAAACAATTCCAAGCCATATCTATAGATCTAACTGATTTACAAGCAAATATGAATTATAAACAGGAAATGAGAACAAGTTCATAAACAAAACCAAGAATTCTAATCTCTCCCTAGTATGGTTTCCAATTTTGAACCGGAAATACGCAGCCATTGCGGACACTGTAATGTCCCCTTTTAGGAATTTTATTAAAATGCCCAATTTTCCAATTTTTTCACAATTTTGGCTCTTGACAAGTTTTAGTGTCTTGGTATCCAAATCAGCCCAATTGCTCCCAAATATTAAGAGAAGGTGTATGACTGATATAAAAAATTAATTATTGTGTTCATGGATGTATTATGGTCCTCCAATCAGTTCTGAAAGTCTATATCAAATTCTGAATAAGATAGATGAATTTACTAGCAATTTTGGGGCTCAAATCCCTCCCGGGTAATTGTCGGAATGGATTCCCAAATGTACATAAACTCACTCAAATTCTCAAATTGAAGCAGGGGATCTGTAGAATAAATTATCAAAGACTCATATGCTGAACCAATCAAACTCCCATGGCTGTTATCACTTCCTTCAATCAGATATAAAAAAACTAGTTTTGGACCCTTGGGGAAATGAGATGTAGTTTGCCCCAAATGCTATGAAATTCGACCCAAAGGCCACAAATTTTCAGTTACAGGCCATGAAACCCATAATATACTTTAATTACATTTTTTTTAGTCATAAATTATCAATGGTTCACACATATATTCTATTTTATCAAGATTGCAAGAGTTTACAACAAGGTATTGGGGAAATGGCACTGTTTCTTCAATATTGGACAATAATACATGGGATATATTGTATTTTTGACCTTATAGATTTATTAACTTACATAATAGATCATTTACATCAGAATACAAAATACTGGATCAATAGAATCTCCCTCAAATATATGAGTAGCTCACCAAGTGCGCCTCACCCCATAGAGCTGAAATATGGTGAGAAAACTTGAGATGAATGGAAGAACAAGCTGATATTGAGATTTAAATGAAATTCCTATAGATTTCAATTAAAAATAATACTCCATTAAATCTCCATGAAATACCTAAGTTTCCTTTCGAAACACCAAATAGGATGGGAATCTTTCACCCTCGAAATTGGCTTAAGCAAGAAAACTAGTCATCCACTAGCTCTCACAATTCACGAATGACAATTTCACAATTGAGAAAAATATTATTGTCATGGATGATCCATGTATTTTATAAAAATTATTGGTCTTCTAAGGTTCCAAATCCATCCATAAACGAAATCCAAGTTGAATTGGTGTGGCTGCTCATGCTATGCCATGTGGCCTCTCTCTTCACCTTCCCTCTTCTCCCAAATTTGAGTAGGAGCCTCTTATCCTTCTCCAAATCCCAAATTCGACCTCTAAGATTCTCTATTCAGTCCTGACATGTCTGTATGTTATTATTTCAGCCTTCATATCTGAATTGTGTCATAAATATCATAGAATCTCCATCATTGGCGTCATAGATGTCATAAATGTAAGGGGAATCTAGCCAAGTGTCCATGAAACTCCCATTATCCTCTCCCATGTAAGTTACAGTTCATCCCAAATTCTACCTATGAAGTATATGGACAAGTATATTAACCTCATAATCCATCCCAAAAACTTAGGCTTCCCATAGATTTTAAATTACAAGAGGACGATGCCATTTAACATAGGAATTCTAGCTTGAGTGGGCCCCATAGTCTCCATGTGTATCCAATATCCATAGCCATTTAATTTTTCTCTTTTATTTATTTAATAATCTAAATTATTAAATATTTATCCTCTTCTAATGTCTAAACATCATTTATTATCCCCCTTATTCCAAATATCAAAGCTTCCACCCCCAACCTAGAAAACTAGTGATTTTCCTCCTTGGCAATTATTTGACTTTTAGCATCCCTTTAGCACTTTCATGAATATGGAGAATGCGATTTGGCCATTGTGACCCGATGAAAAATTTGGGACATTAAAAATCCTCCCTTCCCAATATTTCTTGTCCTCAAGCAGTTTCAAACATGGTTGTTGAAGAACCTGCTTTCTGTATGATTCTTTGAAGTTGCCACTGAGCTGCCCACCTTGAGTCTTTGAGATTCCATGAAGATTTCAGAGAGGAACCACCATGCTTGCTACTGCAATACTCTGATTAAAATACCCTTATTAAGTGGGGAATCCATCTCCCATACTGCTTGTTTCCCAAATAATTTGAAATCAATGGGACTAAAAACTATCCCAAGGTCCCACTGCTTGCATTGCACTCCAACAATTAAGAGTGCTCTCCAACCCATACCATTTGGAAAGAGAATTCCTGGATCCCATTTTCTTGTATGAACTCTTCCAAACAAACATCATGAGTGCATAATAAATATAATTAAAGTATATAACAACATAATAATAATGTACAGCAAAGAGGTCCCTCACCAAGAAATCATGAAAGTGCTTATACCTCCCAGTGAGTAGACTACCATTTGCCAAGTACATACATGCTTCAAGTGACAAATAAAATCTGCTCCAATGACATAGGTGATTATCCCATGTCCTATTATGATCCTCCAAAAGGAAGTGATATGCATCAAAATATTCATCCATGTATCCTTTCATCCAAGAAGTGAGTTAAGAATCTTCACTCAAATTTGAACCAAATAGTGAGCAACAGAAACAAGGAGACTTCAAATGACTCATAGAAGTCTTACCCATACATACATGAATGAGTGAATCATAAAGATAAAACAATGTATGTGGCTGGTAAAAAAAAAATTCTCCTATAATAAGTCTATTCACCCTAGTGTTGGATGAAGTTCCTCCAACATCAAATGAACCAAGTGTTGACCAAAAAAACCATGAGTCTTCAAGTGACTCAAATGCATATCATAGGTGCATCCATGTAGATGTGCATCATCAGAAACTAACAAGGAATTCTGCTGCAAATGTGAATAAGAATGTGCTCCAAATTATATGTAATGTGCATCAATATAATCATCCATGTGTTCTTTCATCTGATAAGTGAATGGAGAACCTCCACCAAAATCTAAACAAAATAAGGAGCAAGAAAAACATAAAGACTTCAAGTGGCTCAAAGAAGTCTCATCAATACACTCATAAATATGTATATCATCATGTAACATCATAGGATTTTGCTTCCAATAATAATGTTCTTCAATCATATAACTCTTCACCCAAGTGTGGGATTAAGTTACTCCTGTTACCACCTAAGTTGTACTTAGTGGTTTTTTATCAAGTGAGCTTGGTGAACCGGACAAACATGATTTGTTCGAACTTCAGAAAACCTTCCAAATTGCTTCTAGGAAGTGCTTGTTGTACTATATCACATGTTCATACCCCATGGGGGAGTTTTAATAAAATTTTCTAGCATGATAATGTCTGTAAAATACTCGATCTTTTAGACTTTATTTGTCAATCCAATCAGCCCATGGTGTTTTTTCCCTTGGTTATTATTGGTTGTTGAATAAACGACTTATAATTTCTGAGTTTTTCACTCAATACCTCCAAATTTGGGGTGGTCAGCTTGGAATTTAGGCCTATTGAGGTTATTAGAGTCTATGTGTCAATGTATAAACATGCTAGGCATCATGGTCAAGTCATATGAACATGTCCAAGTCCCCCTAGGTTTTTTATTTTTTAATTTTTTAAATTTTAATTTTTCCACAAAACTTAGGCTATTTTTTAATAGTCTAATTGGAAAAGTTGGTTTTGTAATAAAAGTGGGCTCGGAAATCAGTTTCAGTCATGAGGGTGCTCATTTTCAAGATTACAGCACCATGTAAACCCATAGGCCCACTTTTTCTAAGTTTTGAGTGATTTGTCCATCACTCAAGTCAAAAATCCCTAAAAATCAAATATTGATTATTTAATTGATGAATTAATTAAATAATGGAGAAAACCCCAAATCCTAAATTATTGGGATTTGCTCCGATTTGACTAAAATTAGTCTCATCGGCTTGGGATTGAATGGATCTGAC
Organism: Pseudotsuga menziesii; assembly: GCA_001517045.1. Classification (NCBI taxonomy): domain Eukaryota; kingdom Viridiplantae; phylum Streptophyta; class Pinopsida; order Pinales; family Pinaceae; genus Pseudotsuga; species Pseudotsuga menziesii. The sequence continues at coordinate 510,082 of LPNX010596720.1, forward strand.
AATTCCTTGACTGAAGGAGGTGATCTGGTCTGAACAGAGGGTACATTAATGCATGAAATCTTGGGAATTGCACTCTCCCTCTCTCCTCCACATGTGTGGGCTCATCTGGATGAGTTTTGGTGGATGCTTCAGTCAGTAGGTTGAGGTGTCAGTTAGATAAACTCTTTGATTGATAGTTTCACTCAGTGAGACTTAGAACAGGATCAGTTAGACATATACCAGGCCCAGATTCACTCCACATGCAGCTGCAGTCTCTCTCTCCTTGGGATTTGTGCCCCCTGAGCTAGATTTCTTGTTTTTGCTATAAATAAAGCACAGATTACCTCTTCCAAGCTAGTTAGAACTAGGATTGAGGTGATGTTGCTATTGTACTATTGTTATTTTTCATTTGAAATAAAGAGAAGCTTTGGAGGCAAGACGGTGTCATGTTATTGTGTGTGTGGATGAGCATTGCCATGTTTTACTGAGGTAACTTGTATCTATGTTCATAATTTGATTATTGTTTGTGGATTCATTGCAAACGATTGATAATAAGTTTATTATGATGTTGATAGGAAAGGAGTTTATTAATAATTTTATTGGCCATCTCTTTCTTCTTGATGCATTTTTAGAGATCTAGATTCAACATGTTTTATAAGTTTATATACATGCTATTCTGAAATCTCTGTTTATGTATTAACCGGATCTCACAAGCATTTTGGCGAGCATTTGAATTCAGTTGTAGGTTCCTAGCTTGGAGAGGGTGCTGATATAGTTTTCTTCCTCACTTTCTACAAAACTTTCTCAAAGGCATAGTCCCTTGACATTCCACCAGAAATCTCCACGGTTGATCTTCAAGGCTTCTAGCAATCTTTCTCTCTCTTCCTCCTTATAAAAATCCAAATGTTACCTGGTTACTTTGGTTACAAGATTTGTTATCATTTAGATCTGTCATATTAAAGTAAAACTTACATAGATCTATTATTTCAAATCTCATAATCTATATCTCATTTCTAAAAGGTTTCATTAAGCATTCTAGATCTAGTTCAGGGAAATTGTCCGTTTTGCATGGCAATTTAAAGAAAATCCATAGGTTGCATGCATTAGATTTCTGTTTTTATTTTAAAAATATTAAATCCAGAAATCAGTGCATATCTCATTGGCTTCCCAAACATCAAGCCAAGATCCCAAGGAATGCTTGCTTTCCTTGGTTCCTTTTTCACCGTTTTAGCTAGTTTTAACATAGTTTTGTTTGGTTTAAAGTAGGCTGACCCAAAGGTATTTTCAAAGTGATTTTGGGAATATTTCATTCTAACATGCTCACTGTATTTTATCAGGAATAACAGAAAGGAAATAAGCTATTGTTCGAAAGTGGCTTTGGGATCGTTCAAATCCCCTTAGGGGGCTCCCCTTTGACTGTAAATTTTAAATTTTGGGAAAGTTGTAAGATCTTGGTTTCATCCTATATAAGAACCAAGAGGATTCAAATAATTTTACTGATATTGTAACAGCATATAATAAAATTTTTCTCTGAATAGGCTCTTTCGAGCCCATTCCCCATCCCCCTAGATGGATTCACGCCTTTTTTGTTATTTTTCGCATTGTCTAATTTATGTTCGCTTTAGATTAGTTGCATTCATGCAGAAAAACATGCTTTGATTACTTTATCATATATTCCACATTTCAGTATCAAAGTAACTTGAATACTTACCCCACAACTTCCCGATTGACCCGCAAGGGGAAAGAGATGCGTGGTAGGAATAATTAGAAAAATTGTGATGTGTTTCTTCTTGTTGCTTATCATTAATTTCTGTAAGTAATTTTTATAAAATAAACCCCCTCCTTCATTCTTTGATTGAGGTCCACTTGGACCGAAAGAGGTTCATAGAGGGTTTTTCTTTCTAAGAAAACACATCCTTTAAAACTCACTAAAATTGACAAGACTCCAGTGTGTATGCTTTGCACTTGGCTGCGGTTCATCCAATCAGTCAAGCTGCATCAAAGCAACATGAGTGACTAATTTAATTAGTCTTCACCTTTCCCAATCAACCACCATTAGGCGAAAATCCAATGCCTCAATCAAACCATAAGTGGTGGAAAAATACCCAAAGGAAGCGGGAACGCCTAAAAAGTGACCTCGAGGTGTTGATCTCTATTACACCTTCAGGTGCATTATGAACAATAGTGTTAGAGACTCCATTCAGTCCACATATTCCTTGCGGGTATCTGTGAAGGTTTAGTTTTGGGCATACTCCAAGTACTCTTAGGTATATCTGGATTCCCCACCCTTGCCTAATTTTAATCAACTCATATTTCACATTAACTTAAAATGTACCAAGAGGCAATCCTAAAACTTTCACTCCAAGCACATGCAAGTACATTGATTATTTTATGACTCCATTTTAAGGGACTGGCTATTTTCTTTCTATATATATATATATATTGTGTCTCAGCATTGTGCTTTCATGCGCTCATTTTTTATCTTGTCATCTATGGTTGTTTATGGTTAAATTTCAAACTCCTAAGTAACTCATTCAGTTTAACATCACCATACTAAATAATTTTGCCTAGTAACTTAATAGGGTATAATCCCCTTGGCTTTGTTAGGATTTGAGCCTAAACAGAGGAGTTAAGAACAAGGTGACAGCCTTGACTCAAGACTTGGCCCCAAGGACACACCAAGTGGCTTGAATATTTCTGCCACGTTCCCCCCAGGTGTGTGAAAGGCAGCAACAACTCCAACTTCATATAGACTAGGAAAGGAGCAAGGAAAATCATGAGTCTCCAAGTGACTCAAGTGAACATCATAGGTGCACCCATGTAGATGTGTATAATCATAATGTAAAAAAGGATGCTGCTGCAAATGTAAATAAGATGGTGCTCTAATAATTCCATCATCAAAAGGAGAAATAGAATGTCCATGCTCTTCATGTGGCACCATCAAAAATAAACCTTTCACCCATACTTCATTAGGATGACTATTGCAAAATTTAGAAGTGTAGGATGTAGGAGAAAGAACCAACTCACCCAAATGATCAGTAAGTGCAAAAATGTCATAATGTGAAGGATCCATAGGGTTAGGATAATGCATCTCCTTCAAGAGTGTGAAACCTTTGTCATATATTTGTTCCAATGTAGAGGAATCATGCTCTTCTTTAAAAATTGCATACCCTTCATCAAGAGACAATTCAAGTTCCTCTTCCACTACATCAAGTGTTTGGATCTCTTCAATTTCACCTTCAAACACATCAAGTACATTCAAATTTCCAAATTTCTCATGATACACCATGTCATGAGAATCCTCCAAATAGTCTACCATTTGACAATTTGAAACATAGGAGGAAAAACAAGTGTCTTGCAACTTTTCAAGAAGTTGCTCATTTTGAATTGTGAGCTTATGAATAACTTCATTATTATTCAAGTAGGATTCATGTAACCATTCACTAAGCTCAATAACAATTTTTCTATCAAAAACAAAATACATGAAATTACCTTTGATGTTGCACATTGCTCTTTGGATCTTCTCCATGTCTTCAAGGAAGGATGGCTCTTCCAAGGAAGTAGCTCTCCAACAAGAATTTGATACCAATGCTTGAGTTCCATGGAGTATGCTAAGGTCCTATTGTATCTTATTTTCATTCATATTTAAGGACCCTTCAAGAAAATGAGGCTCTTGCAAATGAACCTCCTCATCTTCTTCCTTCTTGCTTGGACCAAATTCATGAAGCTCAAGTGGTGATGGGGAAGTTGATCTTGTTTCTTCTTCAACTGCTACAAGGTATTCATCTTCATGTTTAATGGAATTTTGTCTTGCAGCAACATTTTGAAATCTGATCTCTATGTCACCAACATAGATTTGTGAGCACCCATCAGTAGGTACTCCTTCATAGTTCAAGCATCCATCAATAGATGCTCTTTGGTCCATGTCCATTGTAGAATTTGTTTCAGAATGATATTCAATAGTTTCAAGGTACTCTTATTCATTCTCATGTGATGTTTACTCATATTTTTAAAATTCATTTTGGAGTGAATTTATATCCTCTTCATGTACTACTTCTTCTAATTCACCTATTTCAGAACTAGGTGGTTCATGGGTCTCATCCTTTTGCTCCTTCAAGCAAGCTGATGCATTTTTCCCCTTGGTCTTCTTAAAATCAATATATTTTTCCCAATTTTCGATAGCCAAAAATTCAAATCATTTCATAATATTCTTGGTCATGTCTTCAAGGATAGGTTCCATGCTTTTTATTATCTCCTTACCATCATATGAGGTTCCCTTTTCATCCCTTGTCATAGTTTCCAAAAAAATTGCCTTCTTCTCCTACTTTTTTTTTCCTCTTCAACAAAAGCACTTTTGGGTTTCAATATATAATGGTGATCCATGAATTATTGTACTCATAAATATCAGACCAAATCAGGTTCCAATATAATGCTCTGATACCATTGTAATGTCCCCTTTTAGGAATTTTATTAAAATGCCCAATTTTCCAAATTTTTCACAATTTTGGCTCTTGACTAGTTTTAGTGTCTTGGTCTCCAAATCAGCCCAATTGGTCCCAAATATTAAGAGAAGGTGTATGAATGATATAAAAACTTAATTATTATTTTCAGGGATGTATTATGGTCCTCCAATCAGTTCTGAAAGTCTATATCAAATTCTGAATAAGATAGATGAATTTACTAGCAATTTTGGGGCTCAAATCCCTCCCGGGTAATTTCCGGAATGGCTTCCCAAATGTACATAAAATCACTAAAATTATAAAATTGAAGCATGGGATATGTATAATAAATTATCATAGACTCATATGCTGAACCAATTGAACTCCCATGGCTGTTATCACTTCCTTCAATCAGATATAAAAAACCAGTTTTGGACCCTTGGGGAAATGAGATGTAGTTTGCCCCAAATGCTATGAAATTCGACCCAATGGCCACAAATTTTCAGTTAAAGACCATGAAACCAATAATATACTTTAATTATATTTCATTCATTCATAAATCATCAATGGTGCATACATGTATTCAATTCCATCAAGATTGCAAGAGTTTACAACAAGGTATTGGGGAAATGGCATTGTTTCTTACATCATAATATATCATTTACATCATAATATATATCATGATATATCATTTACATCATAATACAAAATACTATATTGATAGAATCTCCCTCAAATCTATGAATAGCTCACCAAGAGTGCCTCACCCCATAGAGCTGAAATATGGTGAGAAAACTTGAGATGAATGGAAGAACAAGCTGATATTGAGATGTCCATGAACTTCCTGTAGCTTGCACCTGAAAATAATAATCCATTAAATCTCCATGAAATACCTGATTGGCCTTTCCAAACACCAGCTAGGATGGGAATCTTTCACCCTCGAAATTGGCTTAAGCAAGAAAACTAGTCATCCACTAGCTCTCACAATTCACAAATGAAAATTTTACAATTGAGAAAAAGCTTATTCTCATGGTTGATCCCTATATTTTATAAACATTATTGGTATTCTCAGGTTCCAAATCCATCCATAAACCAAATCCAAGTCGAATTGGTGTGGCTTCTCATGCTATGCCATGTGGCCTCTCTCTTCACCTTCCCTCTTCTCCCAAA
>LPNX010596720.1:515707-529017 GCA_001517045.1 Pseudotsuga menziesii
CTTCTTGGCCTTATCCAACTCCCAAATTTGACCGAAATGTCATAACTATCATAGAATCTCCATAATTGGTGTCATAGATGTCATAAATGTAAGGGGAATCTAGCCAAGTGTCCATGAAACTCCCATTTGTCTCTTCCTCTCCCATGTAAGTTACAATTCATCCCAAATTCGACCTATGAAGTATATGGACAAGTATATTAACCTCATAATCCATCCCAAAACCTTAGGCTTCCCATAGATTCAAAATTACAAGAGGAGGATTCCATTTAACATAGGAATTCTAGCTTGAGTGGGCCCCATAGTCTCCATGTGTCTCCATTCTCCATAGCCATTTCATTTTTCTCTTGTATTTATTTAATAAGATAAATTATTAAATATTTATCCTCTTCTAATGTCTAAACATAATTTATTATCCCCGTTATTCCAAATCTCAAAGATTCCACCCCCAACCTAGGAAACTAGTGATTTTCCTCCTTGGCAATTATTTGACTTTTAGCATCCCTTTGACACTTTCATGAATATGGAGAATGTGATTTGGCCATTGTGATCCAATGAAAAATTTGGGACATTACAGACACAAGGTTTTGTCCCTAGATTCAAACACTTAGAACTAGAACAAAGTAATCACAACATAAAATATATTTCCCTAAGATTACATAAACTACTTGAATGAAATAATCTGTTTTCCTTCCACAGGCTGCAAAGGTTGGTATTTAGAGGTCTAGATCTACGAATGTCATGCAATATATACAAAAAAATCACTAACCAGATCAGAGTAACAAGCTAGTCTATGATATCATGTCAATGACCAAGGAATTCAACAATAAACATCATAATAATCAAATACAAAAATGTTTGTGGGATAGAAACCTTCATTTGCATTAAAAATATGAAGAGAGAGAGCTTACCACCTAAGCCTTGGTGTTGGAAGTCCTTCTCCAATGAACTATGCCTCAAACCACAAGCTTTCCTACTATCCATTCATTAATATTGGATGAATTTGGCCAAAGTATGGTTGTAATAACATATTCTTCCTCTATTTACCCATGAGGGGTAAGCTGGTATATAAAGGCATGGAAGGATAAGAGAGGTTGAGGATCTCATGGGTGAGGTGGAGGGAGGATCCTATAATGAGGGATATCAAGCTCCAGGTGATCCTAAACCATAGGGATGAGGCTCCATGAAGGCTAGCTTCAAGAAGCCTCTCGAAGTTTCTCTTTTTTCCTTAATAACTCTAGCACCGCTCTTTGTCCATGGGGAAAAAGCATTACCAAGGTAGCACCACACATTGTTCATGATTAACAAGCTGTGGCATCGCTTAATGCTCACAGAAAGAGAGTGGTACCGATATGGGTACTGCACATTGACCAAAGGGAAAGTGCGGTGGTGGACAAAGGTATGAAAATAATGATATTTTCCCAACTTTAATTTCAAAACTTGAGTATTTAAGGCTAATACTGAGATTCATGATCTCACAACATGGTGTTGATGAGATTTATGTATAACAAGATGTTTTCTAGTAATAGTGAGACTGGACTGGAATTTGGATGCCTAAGCAGTGGAAAAATATTTTGGCTGGGAAAGAAAAGGACTACGACAAGTAGTGGAAGTTGTAGTGCTACCAGAGGAAAAGACTAAAAGTTGGAATCACACCTTGATGGAGGATCTTGCGACGAAGAATAGGAGTAATAGCTTATATCTTAAGAAGCCAAATAATTAGAAGCATCAGACCCATGTCAATATTACGACATACCTGCAACCCCGCGTACATCACCCAAAGTAAGATCGAGAAACAAATCACCCAATGGTTTTTTTAATCCGACTAACAGAAATCGTGGAAATAGTAGTCAGGGAACTCCCACTAGTGGAATTTTAATATTCAATAGCACCAAGAGTAAATAGAATGGTTGGGCATGATATAAAGTTACCAATATTTAATGGAAATGGGTTAGAAGACCCTGAGCAAAATTGGTTTCTATGCGAAGCCGTATGGATTGTGTGATAAGTCTAAGATGGAGCCATTAAGAATGCTCAAATGATCACAACCTGTAGAGGTCGTGCATTTGATTGGTACATGAAATTATCTCTGGTTCCATCAGGAATCCTGAAGAATACATTAGATCAAATCTGGGCAGGATTAATATATGAGTTCAAGAATCCTAAGTCTGAGTTGCATTGTATTATGGAAATCAAAGTAATTACACAATTACCTATGAGTATGTTTGGGACTTTGACTAAATATTCAATACTGTGATGACTAAAGTAATTTTTTAGATGTTGGATTTCCAATACAAAGAATGGTTTATTGCGGTTATGTTACCGCACATCTGTATTCCTTTGATGTAGCAAAAGATCGTATCGTAGAGCAAGGCTCTTGAACTCACCATGAAGTTGGAAGCCTCACAAATAGGAGAAAATGGTGCAGGAATACATATCCAATCACAACAGGCCAACCTTACATTGCAACTTCAAGACATAAAGATAGGAAATGAAGTACAAGAAGAACTATGGTGTACAAGATGCATAACCAAAGGACATCATAAAGATAATTTTCTATCATTTATGAATTATTTCACTTCAAGAGAACTGATTTCGATGAATACAAAAGGATGCCTTGGTGTATAATATTCCAGACTAGAGGACATTGGTAACAAGAATGCTTATACTTACAAAAAATTGTAACTGCGCTAACCATTCTATACTGTAAATTTTGTCAATCAATGGGCCGCGATGAGAAATATTGCAAAGCATATCAGTTGCTACAAGAGAAAAAAAGTTGACACATACCTAATGACATGATGAAAATATGTAGTCTAAGTGAGCTCAGACTAAATTTCCTCAGAACAAGTACCCTAAAGATCAATATCCGCAAACACAATACCCTCAACCCATGGGGGTGGACTTTTTAGAGGTCAAGGACGAGTATTTGGTCGTGGAAGAGGCTAGGTTATATATTATAATTATGGACATATTTGATACTTTGACAGGGACTACAAAAATCCTACTGTGACATGTTCATATTGTATATCTTTTGACCATGTTGTCAAAGAATTCCCTCAGTTGATTGCAAAATGGAAGTCTAGGAATGTGGGAAATCAGAACTTGCCTCAAAATCCCAATCTGAACATAAAAAAGGTATATCTTGAACATAGAGAGCCAAATATTGTTGCCATAACTAGAGGGGGTGATGCGATGGAAGCAGATCAAGAAGCACCATATGGACAACCAAGAGTGTGACGCGCAACACAAAATAAACCACCATTCGGTGTCCAAAAAGAAAAGGAGATATTCTTAGATGCTCGACATGAATTCGTCGACGAAAATAAAGCATCAACTTCTTCTGATGAACCAAAGGAATGGTCAATATTGGATATGCCTTAATGATTCAACCAGCTATTCAAGAATAAATAGATAGAAACGGTTAGTAAACTGAAGGAATTATTTAAAACTTGTTTAGCACTAATACAAGATAAATATGCTCTTGAATAATTGACAACTTTAATAGAAGAACCTCAAGAAGATGTGTGACCAGAAAGAAGGGTTAATCATATTGGGAAATGGTTGAAGAATGGTTGTGAACTAAGAATGACTGCCTAAATAGGATATTATGACATGGACTACATTATTCTAGATTTGGGATCCAATGTTAAAATTCTTACTAGAAAAACTTGGGAAAGTATGGGGAAGTCGATACTAGTATGGTCTTTTGCACAACTCATATTAGAAAATCAGTCGAAGGTTTTACATATCAGTTGACTGACTCAATTTCCTGTCGAGATAGAATGAATTTGCACTTATGCAGACTTTGAGGTGATCAACATTGTTGATGATACGAATCTTTATCCTATGATTTTGGGGATCAACTGGGGCATTGATAACCAAACTATCATCAATTTAAAGAAAAATATAAGAGCATTTGAAGATGAAGAATTAAGGGTGGTCCCACCACTTTAGCCTCTTGAAGGCCATAAGTATGTCGAGAAGGTGAATAGTGAAGGGAAACATGGATATATGGACCAGATTTATAACATTACTTATGCAATGGATGATTATGTGAATCCAATGGCCAACGAAAAACATAGCTGGTGAAGAATTAGTTCCTGCACATCGAATTATGGAGAAGCTTTGGAAAACTGACAGAATCGATTGCATGAAGTGTCAATGATAAGATGCATAAGAATTACAAAATCCATGCGATGTGTAGATATAGAGGTATGTGACCTACCTACCTATGAGGGATTTCCTAACCTAGAATATTTTCTAATGAAATTTGAAGAAAAAGTAACAAAACCCCAGCTACTATTAGCTTTGGACTTTGCAGTGAAGGCCACACTTGCTAGATGGTGGGTCACACATAAATAGTGTATCTCAGAATTGCCTCAATTCCAGATATTGATAGAATTCTGATTTAGAGAGAAGGTGATGTACACTAGCGAAAAATATACAAGAATTACTAGTCCTGTCGGGCACATTGAGCATTGTCGTGTGATCTAGGAGGCATGCTCACAACAGGAATTGGTCCATCATTTTGTACACACATTATATCTTGTACCACAGAACTAGTATACATCGATTGAGATACGAAGAGGAATATTAGAATGGGAATATTTAGCTTCTAGTTTCACCCAAGAGTTTGAATTTTCTAATGATCATCCATTGATTGATGATTCTATACAAGTAATTAAGATTAAGATATTCAAAGATATTCATGTATTAATGAAAAATTTTAATCAGAACATCGTGATAGTCCAACACTTAATGAAGTGTTATAATGTAACAGGTGACCTAGATGATGATGATCCCCACGAGAAAAACATTCCCGATTATGAAGGAAATCACACGTTGGAAGGATGGGATGTGTCAAGCGACAAATTTTTAAATCCATTCAAAGTAAAGAAAGTAAACATTGGTTCTCCAAAGAATCCCAAGTTTTCCAATATTGGAGATTACTCATAGAATGAAATTGTTGGAAAGATTATAGACTTGTGACATGAGTTTCAAGATCTGTTCTCCACTAAGTTTTCTAAAATTAAAGGCATTGTCGAAAATCTTAGAGAAATGAATATTTCATTGAATCCCGATGCAAAACCTGTTAAGAAACGACCATATCATCTCAATCCATGGTACAAATAAAAGTTTGAGACATAGTTAGATTTAATGTTGCATGCGGGTATCATAGAACCTGTTCAAGAATCCGAGTGGATCAGCCAGATTGTAGTACAAGATAAGAAAATTGCTGGTGAAGTGTGCATTTACGTCAACCTAAGGAAGATGAATGATGTATTCCTGCACAACCCATTTCTGACCCCATTTACAGATGAGGTACTGGAGAGTGCCATGGGTCAATAATTCTATTCATTCATTGATGGATTCTCTGGTTACCATTAGATCATAATTGCAAAGGACGATTGACACAAAACAACCTTTGCAACGAGTGGGGATGTTTCCAATATACAGTTATGCCCTTTGGATTCAAGAATGCTCCTGCTGTGTTTTCCAAGATATTTGTGGTTGTCTTCAAAGATTTTATTCATAAGTTTCTTGAAGTCTATTTTGATGAATGGACAATATTTGGGCTCATAAATTATCATATTGAGAGCCTTACAATGATGCTAGAATGATGTTGACAATATCATATTTCTATGAATCTAAAGAACTGTAGTTTGTGTGCCCCTTTTGGAATTTTTTTGGATCATGTGGTTTTCCATGATGGAATCTTGGTGGATCCTGCTAAAATTGAGATCATCATCAACCTACCACCACCCATGACAGTAAAGAAGCTAAGAAAAACTTTGGGAAATACATGGTACTATCGAAAATTTATCACGGGATATGCAGAGGTGAGTGCTCCTATGGAGAAATTATTGAACAAGGATGTGAAGTTTTAGTGTACAATCCAATTCCAAGAGAGTTTGGATGTCTTGAATAATGAGATGGTCACAATGACCATACTAGTTTTTCCAAACTGGAAGAAAAAGTTTCATGTACATGTCAATGCATCGACTGTCGCACTCGATGTTGTACTAGCATATCCTGACAAAGGTTCTATTTATCATCCTATTTCCTTTGCTAGTAGAAAACTATCAACATCATAGAAGAACTATACCAAGACTGAAAGAGAAGGCTTAGCTATGGTATATGCGCTTCAAAAATTTTGACGCTATTTACTGGGTGGACATTTCAAGATGTACACAAATCATTCTGCATTGAAATATCTGGTCAATAAGAAAGTGTTGGGAGGGAATATCTATCGATGGATTCTCCTTTTCCAGGAATTTGACTTTGAGATCATTCTTAAACCAGGTAAACTGAATTCATGACCAAACCATCTGTAGAGGCTATAAAGTTGAGAAGAACCTGGTAATCTCAATGATATCCTTCCTGATGCACAATTATTTGTGGTCAAAATGTTTGACGATTATTATAGAAGTATTATACAATTCTTGAGTACAAGATATTCACCAACCGAATTCAGTATCGCGCAGAAGAAACAATTAGTTGTATGAACTTTAGATTTCCAGTTGATTGTTGGGTAGTTATACAAAATTCTTTGTCATTGTGTATTGGAACATGAGAGACCAATGATATTGAACGAAGCGCATGCGGGTTTCATAGGAGGCCATTATGCTAGGAAATACACAGTACAAAAGATATTACAAGCAGGACTGTGGTGGCCTACATTGCATGCAGATGCTTGATATTATTGTCGTAGATGTGATATCTGCCAGAGAATTGGAAAGTCGTCACAAGAAGATGTAATGCTGCTAGTATCATAGATAAATTCATAGGAATTTTACAAGTGGTTTGTTGATATTGTTGGACCTATTAATCCACTAGGGAAAATAATTGGTGCATGATACATTATCACTGCGACAGATTTCTTGACTATATGGGCTGAAGCAGCACCAGTAAAAGATTGTATTGCTACAGCCACTACTATATTTTCATTTGATAATGTAGTGACCCAATTTTTATGCCCAAATATTTTTGTAAGTGATCAAGGAACAAACTTTGTGAATTGATTGATTGACATATTAACTGAAGAATTCCAAATTCAACACCGGAATACAATGTCGTATCATCCGAAGGAAAATGGTGTTGTCGACGCCTTCAATAAGATTTTGGAGAATGCATTGACAAAGATATATAATTTTCAAAGAGATTATTGGGCTCAAAAAATATATGCAATGTTATGGGAATATCACACCACCTATAAAAGGTTGACATCCCAAACTCTATTTTGATTGGTTTATGTACAAGAGGCTATCATGCTGCTGGAATATATTGTATTGAGTCCAAGGATAGTTGCGGTTACTAAAATGACTTATGTTGGATCTGTGTAGGAAAGATTGTTGCAGGTGGTCCAATTAAAAGAAGAAAGAGTCATTGCAGGTTATCATCAGAATGCCAAGAAGGTGCGAAAGAAATCTTGGCACGACCGACATATCAAGAATAAGCAATTTCACATTCGAGATATTGTTCTCCTATATGATCATAAGTTTTTTAAGCACAGTTCTAAGCTTATAACACATTGGTTGAGGTCATATATTGTCATTCAGATCACTGAAGGAGGCACAATACAATTGCAGAAATTAGATGGAACACCTTTCAAGGGGTTGGTGAATAGAAGTCGGCTAAAACATTACTAGGATAGTCGTAGTTTGGTTGAATGATAATTCAAAAGAAAATCGCAAAATTATGAGTATTGTTTTTTAGTGTTATTCTGGAAAGAAAAAAAATTATGTGTGTTTTTTGTTTTATGACTATTTGGTAGAAAATGTTATATCTATCAAAGAAAATGAAAAATAATTTAAACGTTATGTCTATCACAGGAGATGAAAAAAGAGTCACAGACATTCTCTCTGTCACAGAACACGAAAAAGAGTCACATACTTTCTATCTGTCAGATGAAAAGAAAATTGTCACAGATTGTTTGTCAGTCATAGAAAAAGAGACGTGTCAAAGGCTCTACTCATGTCGCAAGAAAAATAATTTTTTTCATGCAATGGATTTTAGTTGCAAGTGATAGTTGGGTAGCATTTAACGTGAGGATGCGAGATATTTTGATGGTGTGCTTTTTGGTCACTTCCTCCATTAATGCATAATAAATACCATTGAACTGACATGCAAAGTGATGGTTTGATTGGCGGTTTGAATTTTCCTTGTAATGAATAGAAATATTTCCCCATGTGACACAAATCTTTTCCACCTTTCCATTTTTTGTCGATCATGCGAGTGAATGATGGATTGAATGGGTACACATATATTTTCTTTGCGTTGAATTTTCATTCATTCTAGTGCATCTGAATGACTACGTTGAACTATTTTTATGCGACTGTAAGAGAAAAATTCCTATTTCATTTATGAATGCTACGTTTAAAGGAGATGAATTGAATTACTCTAAAATTGATAAGCAGAGGTATACGGTTTATAAGTAGGTAAAACATTTCAGACCCTATCTCTTGAAGTCTATAACTAAGGTTATTCTTCATTATGAAACAATAAGAAATGTCTTGATCCAAAGGGAACTTTGTGAAAAATGTGCCCACTGGATGACTGCACTTCAAGAGTATGACTTGGAGATCAAGTCTGCTAAAATTGGTAAAGGACAAGGTTTGTGTTTGTGTGCTGCCCAATCTAATGATCTTGAACAAGAAAAACTACAATGGAATCAAAAGGAAGGTACATATTAAGATACTATAAATGTTATTTCTAATCCACCATATGAATGGTATGATGACATTATATTATTTCTCACTCGTGATTTTTCTCCTCAAACTTTATATTTCAAGAAGCATTGGGATTCAAGATTGAAAGTTGCACCTTATTAGTTTATTGATGGTGTGCTTTTTAGAAGAAATTATGATGGATTTTTCCTTAGGTGTCTTAAAAAAGAAGAAAATGATAATATCTTGTTGGAATTACATTCAGGACCTGCATGGGGACACTATTCAGGAAATACAATTGCCCATAATATTCTAAGAGTTGTCTACTACTGGCCAACCTTGTTCAAAGATGCATATGATTTTTCCAGAAAATGTGAAGCCCTCCTAATATGTGCTCATAATATTAAGAAATATACTTTTCCCCTTCACCCAGTCACTATCTAGTTTTGCTTTCAGCAATGGGGCCTGGATTTTGTTGGTCCTATCACCCCTCCTTCTTCCTTACATCATCAATACATCCTTACTGCAACGAATTACTTCACCAGGTGGGTAGAAGCATCTCCCCTTAGTGTTTCCAATACGAACTCAATGATATCCTTTCTTGAAAGTAACATCGTCACTAGGTTTGGGGTTCTAGAGTCTTTGGTTTTTGACAATGCATCATATTTTTACTCTATTTAATTAACCCAATATGCCCTTGAAAAAGGGATTAAACTCAAATATTCTGCCAATTATTACCCATAGAGAAATGGATTGGTAGAGTCTTTAAATAAAAATATGATCAATATTCTAAAGAATATTATGGCTACTCACGATAAGAATTGGCACACTCAACTTTTCAATGCTCTTTGGGCAGACCGAGTAAACCCAAAGGCTATTGTTGGGAATTCCTCTTACCATCTAGTCTATGGAAAGGAGGCCATTTTATCCTCAAACCTATTACTCCCATCATTGCAGATGGATCAATATTTCTTACAAGATGGCTCTTCTCCTCTTCAAGACATGATTAATTCATTACTTAAATTAGAAGAGGATATGGAGAAGACCAAAAATCAAATGTGCCAACATCAACAGTTAGTCAAAAGATGGTTTGATGAAAAATATTCAACTGAAAAGGATTTCCAAGTAGGGGATTTGGTTTTGAAATGGGACAAACAACACAAGGATAAAAATGAATACACCAAGTTCCAACACTTGTGTCCAAACCCATTCATTGTTACATAAAATATTGGCCCTAGTACTGTCTGATTACAAACACTAGAGGGTTTCTCTGAAGCCTATCCAGTAAATGTTCAACTTCTGAAGGAGTATTTTATTTGAGGTAAGCATTGGATTATCTGTACATAGGTGTGGTTTGTTTTTTATTTTATTTTTTTGGGTTTTTTTTTTCTGAATTTTGCTTCCTTTCAAAACATGATATTTACAAAGCATTTGGTCAGGGTTGTTTATTAGTGTATTTCATATCATTTTATATTGAAATTTGGGGGTGGAAATGTTAGATCGATTTTACTCAGTATATATATAAGGGTGTACTCTAATGGGAATACAACAACTAATCTATGCAACCCTTTAATTGATACTTTCCCACCTGAATCACCATTTTTACAGATGTCTCATTTTGATAATTGAAGCTATAGGAGTGATCTGGTATTCTTGTCATATGTTACATTAGTGATTGGCAGTAAATATTTATATCCTGTTCAACCTTTATCTATTGTTTATCTCACCTTAATCATATTTAAATCCAATGAAATTCACCTAAATAACTATAAATTTCAATATGGGGGATCTTATCACAAGCCAGCCTATCATGTTCATAGATATTCAGTGAATGACACTACCAAAATGTGGTTACCAAACCAAGGTAATGTCTTGCAATTTACTTTTCAATTAATATTGTTTTTTGTTTTTTTTTGTTAGTACAACTTGTTGCACTCAAGGACAGGGGGTCTTATCATAAGCCAGCCTAACCATGATCATGATTTCTACTCTGGACTGAAATTAGTGCCAGGTGGTTACCAAGCCATCGTAATTGATTGTAGTAACAAAGATAGAAGACAAGGAGTCTCCTTATAGAGATGGCTTGTTCAGTTTCCAGGTAGTGTTTGTGAATGGAATTGCACCAAGCCAGGGAAATGGTCTTGTTTCAACAAATTCGTACTTCTATTTTTCTTTCTCTTGAAAAAAAAGGAGAAAGTAAATGGATAAACAAATGGAGAAATAAAGTTACTAAATACGTAAATAAATGGTTAATGACTCAAGTTGATTGATGGTATGATGATTTGGAAATAGATGGAAGGTTTTCCTAAGGTTCATCACAAACTTCCATCCCATGCTTGTATATTGGTCCCATGGATACCTCTTTGCTTCTGGGTTACCTTTTTCAAGTGAGTATCATTACAAGTGGTTCAGGTTGAGGAAATATAAATCATATGAAATAAACTCTATGGGTTCGATTGTAATATGATGAAGTCACTCTCAGATTATAGACTGAAACACTTTCTGATTCTAACATGTTCTTCCCTGAAACTTTGAAGATTATTCTTACAGAGATAACTGCTTCACCCAATCAGTCACCATTTGTTGTAGGCACAACAGATCCCATTTTAATTGACAAAATGGGAACCCCACTTACCTATTATGAAGGGAATCTCTAATTTTATTATCTTGGTTGTTGGGTGTCATGATTGTTATCTTTATCCCTGTGTCTTTTCATGCTTTGGATTTAATAAAATTTTCTAAAATGTCTTTCTGTTATACATTTTATGAATTGCGGAGAACATTATTTTTCTTTGAAAGATGTTGTTGTTGGTCAAAATTAATGTGACTTAATTAACCTCAATTTAATTATCAACCGGGCAATCGTAAACTTTGAGCTGCCACACTATATGTGCAGGAAAGATAGTTTTAAAACACCTCTAATCTTTCAGAGAAGTCCTACCTACAACAATATTTCAGAAGAACAATCTACGAATAAATTAAACAAACCCTACAGAAATCCCTTAAACACTCCACAATCCACACTCAGCTACAGTGCTCATAATCTATTCTACAACTGAAAGAGCTTAATAAGTTTCACAACAACTATGATCTGTTGATCTGAAAACTCCACTATAATCCTATGAGAACTAATGCTTCACTCCACACTAATACTGTTAAAATTATTGCCAGAGTAACACCTGAAATCTCTTGACTTTAAATAGTCAACACAGAGCCTGTTATAATGAATCTTGACTGGTTATTATTATTCAAATCTACTCTGTTTTATTTATGCACATTAATGCACACAGGAAAAATGCCAAGGTTATCCAAGCAATGCTCATTAATCAATAATAGGACTGTATGAAAAATATTCAATAGTTCTGGTTTGCATGTGCACATTGTGAAGCTAGTATTAATTCAGGAAAGCAATATTATAAACTAGGGTCTTCTCCAAATTCAAGCAGCCTGATTCCTTCCTATTTACTCACTTGTTTAAAATATTATCAAATCCCTATGTACTCTATAAATTCCAATCTTCAATCCTTCTACAAACTATCACAAGTGCTGTGCAATTTTAACAAGATACCCTACAGCTCTACAAATTTGAAAATGAAAAGGATGAGCTGCTCATTTACTATTTCCACGCTGTAGCAAAAATTACCCTATAGCTCTACAAACTTTAAAGTGAAAAGGATGAGCTGTTATTAACTATTTCCAACAGCTAGAGTAAACCAAATTGCCAATAGTGCGCTGCATACTGGAAATCAAAGAAAACATTTAAACTCACGCCATTCCTTAATCTATTTTACAGTCTATTGCTATCTCTCTATCTTCTGGCAATAAAAGGAGAAGTCTATCGCTATTTTTCTATAGGAAGAGTGAATAAAAAGAGTCTAGCACTGTCTCACTATATGCTGGCAAATAGAAACAATATGAAACTCAGTTTACTTGTAACCTTTCACACAGCAAAACGTGAATCGAATCATCAGACAATTCATAAAAACAATAACCCTAAACAATGATCATGGCCATTAACACACAGTCCATGCTGAAACCAAAAAGGGTATCAAATGAAAACTGTTCCTAAGTCTATTCCACAAAATAAAACAACTGCAATTAACTAAGAATCTGCAATCATTCATATGAGGAACATTATCAGCATTCTATATAACACTATCAAAAAATAGAGACATTAACCTGTGACTACAAAACACACAAGGCAAAATACCAAGGTTGGTGCTGAAGGGGGCCCTCCCTCAACGCCTTCCAGATCTAAATCGAAATCCTTAAAGAGAATACACGCTGGTTATATTAATAAAATGGAACATTACAATCTTCTCTCCACATCCTCCATTCTTAGGGTTTCAAAAGCCCTTTTTATACTAAAGATACAGACTAGAATCAATCATTATGACAGAAATTGATCCTCAAACAACTCTACAGGTAACTCGGCACACCTAAGCCAAATAGGGTAGCTCGAATCCCTTTCAAATCTATACAACACTAAAACAAGAAAGCAACAGCTTCTTAATCAACGACCATCAAAAAAAAGCACCTAGAAATCGGTGTAGGCAGTTTGTAAGGCGATGAAAACTCAGGGTAAGCCCAAAGTGTGGATCGAAACCCCCAGATTTTCCGGTGCAGCCATCGTGCCATCGTGAA
>LPNX010596773.1:0-32411 GCA_001517045.1 Pseudotsuga menziesii
TGAGCCAATAGGGTGTGGCCAGATGTCAATGGGGAAACCCATGAACCCTCAGCTACATTTTTGTCCTATGTCCTTAATCATTCATTTCTTCTAGAAGTTGGTTTAGGAAGTTAATGCCTCGAGCAAAGAAAGGCATGGGAGTCTGATTGAGTGTCTAAGAAAACCTACAAGTTTGTAGCTGCATTCTTTATTCTAAAGCAAGCAGAACCTGGATTGCATGCCCAATCCTATCTCTTGTGGTTTGTGCTAAACATTTGGAGGGTTATTCTTCCATCCCGCTGTATTGGGGATTATTATTGGATCATTCATGATTATTATTTTTTCATCAAGGGAGTTGTAGAGAATTTTTGGTTTGAGCAAGGCGTTTCTATGCATTATGCAAGTGTTTTCCCATTTGCTGAGAAGTTGTTTTATGTGTTGCAACATTATCTTGAACCACAGATTGGTTGGAGACCCTGTTTTTCTTGTGTATAGTGTGAAGCCTATGTGATGTGTTTTCCATGTGGTTTGCTATGATTTTCATCCCTATTTTGGTTGGAACTACTTAGTACTGGAAGAGGCCTAGAATTGGTTGATAAACCTAGTGAAGAGAGGGACCTCACATACAGATCAAAAGGGGATGGAAAATCCTTTTTTCACACCGTCAAGAGAATTGGAAGGGAAGGTATGGCCTGAGGGAACTATGTAGCAGTGAAGGTAATACTTCATTGTGTTAGGAGGTGTAGATATTGTGGAATTCCAAGCTGAGATCTAGTGCAGGTGTCCATAGTTCTATGGTTGAGCTCACTACCTTAGAAATTCTACCTTTCCATTTCCTTGGCAGTTTAAGAAACCCAATTGTAGGTTGGTTTGACTGTGTTTTTATGTGCGTGAGCCATTTCCTTAATATCGTTTGAAACCCAATTATATATTGGCTTAGCTGGACAGTCTGTGAAACCCAAATGTGTGTTGGCTTGACTATGTGTGTTATGATCTGGCTGTGTGTAAGTCTGGTGTTCCCTAGTTCCTTTTGGAAATCATGCCCAGCTTGGGGGTTGCAGTGGTTTTGAGATATTAATGAACACACTGGCCTATGGTTGGGTTGAACGTTGCAGCGACATAGCTAGTTGCGGGAAAAATACAACATCATATTAATCTATCACGGTAATCTACGGACTAAAACACAGTCTCATAAGAGATTTCAAACAATTAAGCATGGAAATCGCATAATGGTGCTGCAAAATGAGTAGCAGCTATGTATAATCAATACAGAATTAATTATACAGTACAATGATCATGCAAGATGCATGAATTCCAAGGCAATTCAAATTCCCAAGGAGGTCATTCTACTTGAATGAATGGGTGTAGCTTAACTGACTCTAAGCCATAGTAAACACACCTAGTTAACCAATTGATCAAGCGTCGATTGACTCAACTGAGTCGTAACGGAAGTCGAAGTGTAATGAATGACTTAGTCTAACTGAAAGTAGCTTAGATGCATGTCACTACATGCCAACCAACAAGTGATAGCACATCATTAACTCAAATGAACCCCGATGAGGTTAACTGAAGTCAAACTGGCCATCAGAGGTGGTTGGAGGCACCCCTGTTGACTCCAGTTCATAAATATTAATAAAAATAATAAATATAATGAGTGGAGGCACCTTTAGCACTTATCTTAACTGATTGTAACCATCAGTTAGCAATTAGGTTCATTTATGACACTCAGATCACTCCCGGAGTGCTCCTTGTTTGAAGGAGGAAGCTTAATTAGCCTCCTCGAATGAAGGAGAAGGCTTAGTTGGCATCCTTGAAGGAAGGTAGGAGTGGGTGTGCTCAAGCTAATGTCATAGTGTACTCATATGATGTCAGTTAAGTCAATAAAACTTAGGATAGTGGTTTAACAAGGCCAAATTGACCAAATTAAGTGTGCATGGTGGGTAAATGTCTCCAACACCCCCCCTTAAGTTATACTCAAGAGAAGTAGAAACATAAAGTGCATGAAATTCTAGGGCCCTGAAAACAAAGGAAATAGGTTACCTTGTACAATAATGTAACTCAAACAATGCTAAAAAATAAATCTAAGTGAGGAAAAGAGGGAAAACCTAGTGGGAAAACTCCCCCCTCAAGCTGAACATTGAAAGTAGTCTAATCACCACGATGAAATCACCCCCAACAATGAACAGAGGTAAGTGAAATTATTTTCTAAAAATATCTTGGGGAAGATGTTTGCAATCTGCTCATCAGTAGGGCAGTATTCCAGAATGAGGGTCCTATCATGCACTAATTCCCTGATATAGTACATGTGTATCTTTACATGCTTGGTCCTCTTCTTGGTAAATGGATATGTGGATATCTTAATAGCACTTTGATTGTCACAAAAGAGGACAATGTAAAAATTACTACCAGGATAAAACTCTGAAATAATTCCTTGCAACCAAACAGTTTGGATGCAAGCATTCACCACTCCTCGATACTCGGCCTCTGCTGAAGATAATGCTATGGAGCCTGCTTTTTTCTAGACTGGTAAATGGGGACACCACCAAACATGAATAAATATCTATAAGTATACTTTTTATCAATAGAATCACCCACCCAATCGGAATCTGTGTAACCAACCAGCTCTAGCTCGGAGTCTGCAGCATAGTGAATGCCGTAGGTCCTGGTTCCCTAAATATACTAGAGGATCCTCTTGGCTGCCTTCCAATGAAGATCATGGGGCTGCTGCATGTATCTTGATATATCATTCATATCATAACATATATCATTTTGAGAATTATTCAAATACAACAAGCTACCAATCAGTTGTCGATAAATAATGCAGTCCATGGGAGGTGTGCTTTTTCCTTCTTCAAGGCTGATCCTTGAAAGGAAAGGGAATGGAGCAGACTTATATTCAACAATGTTAAACTTGAATAACAGGTCTGATATGTATTTGGATTTATTTACCACTATCCCATCAAAAAATTTCTCAATTTTGAGCCCCAAAAATTGCTTTAAGAGCCCCAAATCGCTCATTTCAAATGCATTTTGGAGAGCAATTTTGATGACTGAAATAGAAGCAAATTTGCTGCCTATGATCAGTGAGGCATCAACATATAAAAAAATAATAATAAAATTACCATCATACTTCTGTATATACACATTTGGATCTGATATACACCTTTGGAAGTTTTGCGAGAGAAGGAAGGCATCCATCTTGGAATACCACTCTCGTGGGGCCCGTTTTAACCTGTATAGTGACTTCTTTAGTTTGAAAACCAAAGATAGATCAGAAATGTAGCCATCAGGATAATTCATGTGTATCTACTCATGAATATATCCATGCATAAAGGCATAATTAACATCCATATGATGCACTTCCCAGTGCTTAGATGCAGAAATAGCCAAAACTAGGCGAATGGAGTCCATTTTTGCAACCGGTGCAAAAGTCTCATGGTAGTCCACACCTTGGACTTGGGAGAAACCTTTTTCTACCAGAATTTCCTTATATTTATAGTTTTTTCCATCTGCAGCAACCTTATTCTGAAACACCCACTTACATTGAACCAATTTCCTCCCCGGAGGAAGAGAAACTAGTTCCCAAGTAGTGTTTTTCTGAAGAGAATCCATCTGTTCATCCATTGTAGCTTACCATATCGGAACCTTCCAAGAATGGTAGTAAGACTTAGGCTTATAAATTATCATTAATTAACAAGTTTAAGACATCAAATAATCAGGACAATAGAGCGCAATACCTACTCTTTGGAAATTAGACAGGGTTTTCCTTGGATCATATGGATTTCCAATGTTATCACATGTGGAGGACAGTGTCTGTCGGGCCCAAGTTTAGAGATGATTTTGTACTTCAAGTCCTGATTCAGCACATTATTTTTTTCTTTAACTAATATCAGAAAACATAGGATCCAAATCAGGTTCATCACCCCCAATTCCATCATCCAAATATTCAATAGAATAGGAAGGAAATTCAACAATTTTATCCTTCACTAGTTCTACCTCCTGAAGAGGCTCATTGAACACGACACTTATTTCAATGATGATATGTTTTGTTCTAATATATAGAAGATTGAAACCTTTTGATTCATTAGGATATCCATTAAACATAAATTATATGATTTGCGGTTGCAAAGCCCTCTTTTTATCATGTGGAATTTGAGCCCATGCAGTGGACCCAAACACCCACAGATTCGACACATCTGGATTGCATCCGAAGTATGCTTCGAAAAGGGTCTTCCCTTTCATGGATGAGTGTAGAAATATGTTCTATATGTATTCTTATACATTCATGGCTTCAGCCCACAAATTTACAGCCAACTTCTTTGATTCCAGCATACAAGTGGTCATCTCCCTGAGAGATCGATTCTTCCTCTCCACTACACTGTTCTGTTGGGGAGTGTAGGGGACTTAATGTTGGATATGAATACAAATTTGGGAACATATATGCAGTAAATAATTACTTACATACTCCCCACCATTATCAGATCTTAAAATCTTTATCTTTTTTCCAGATGCATTCTCAATCAAGGCCTTCAATTCAGTGAATATTTCCAAGACTTTCGACTTCTTTTTGATAAAAAAGATCCATGTGTATCTGGAAAATTCATCAATGAAATTCAGAATGTACCTTGATCCATTCATGGATGTGATAGGAATGGGACCACTGATATCAGAATGTATCAGTCCGAAGATGCATGATGCTCGTCTTGCCTTTCCCCGATCGAACTTATGCTCAAGGTGCTTTCCAACAACAAAGCCCTTGCAATTTCCAGTGCTAGCTTTGATGACCAGGAGGCCTTCAACCATAGAATTCTTCTATAATTTCTGCAAGTATTTGAATTTCAGATGGCCGAATCTCTCATGCCACAGTATACTAACTTCATTTCCATGAGTCAGCAATGTGGTGGGCTTTGCATCTGCAACAAAATGAGAGAACTCGTAGGATTTTGCATGATGGTTTGCAAGGCATTTTGCTACAAGTTTTTTGGATGCAAGTTCTATGATATCTACATCATCTTGGATAAAGGAGACTCTCTTGGGCACTTCTGTATGTGTCAATTAATAAACACTTAGGAGGTTTGATGCAAGAGATGGTACATATAGAACAATGGAAAAATAACCATCCTCAAGATCTACAGTACCTTGTCCTTCAGATATGATTGTGGACTCATCTCCCATGTGGATGGGAATGGATTTTCCAATTTCCAAAGATGAGAAAGAGTCTCTTTCATCCATCATGTGATTCAAATCTCTAGAATCTATCAAGAGTGCTTTGGACTTCGTAGTGCTTTCCATGAGAGCATGACCTCTTTCATGTTGTGGTTCTTGATCTTGCTAATCTCTCCTCCAAAATATTTCAAGAATATTGATGTGATTTTTCTCAAGAAGAGAAGTAGCTTCATCAAGTTTCTTTTTCATGCGGGCATGTTCAGGGTGGAAGCTCTTCCTGCAGTACGAACACTTGACTTTTTCCCTTCCATGATGCCCTTTTATTGTGTTCTTCTTCGAGCTGGAAGGATCTTCATGCTGCTGGTTTTCAACTTTAGGCTTAGGAGATTTGAATTTAGTTTTTGGGTTCTTATGCTACTTTCATTTACCCTTCAGATATTTCGGCCCCGAAGCATAGAGGGCTTGATCACAAGATGATCCGATGATCCCAATCTAGACAAGCTTATCATGTTCACTTATTAGGGACTCAATGAAGGCATTGAGTGAAGACATATTCCATCCAGGGGTTATGATCTTCCTCGCAAGAAATGTAGAGACAAACACTGAATCATTAGCTCCAAGTTTAGAGAGAATGGTGAGGATGAGTTGATCATCCTCCTTCTTTCCCTTACATTGCTTCAACAGTAAGACAATATGCTTGAACTTTGTGAAAAATTCATTTAAGGTCTCAAAATTGGAAGGTTGGAGAGACATCAACTCATTTTCAAGCTAGTAAAATATTAAATCATCCTATTTTTCATACAGGGTTTCCAATTTGTCCCAAATTTCCTTTGGAGTCTTCAATCCTGAGAGATGGAAAAGAAGATCCCAGGAAATAGAGAGGCACAAAAATCCGAATGCTTCATCTTTCTTGTTCAAGAATCTGGATTTGTCTATCTCATGAGTAGGCTCTTCTTCAGTGTCTATAGTGACCTGTTAGAGTCCTCTGGCATGTAGTTGGATCTCCATGTCTCCTTTCCATGAGTGGAAATTGAACAGAGTCAAGAGTTTGATGGAAGAAGCCATCTCAAACTACTGGAGCGAATGTTTTTCACTTGTTAAAAGCTGCAAATCACAAGAAAAGGGGCACCATAAGGTCGGACATCATGCACATTTTAGGCTTTCATCACACCCAGCATAATTGATCAAGCAATCTTGATCAATAATTTTTTTACTTGGGGTATTAAGTGGTAAGCCTTGGCTTCTAGTGCAGTGCTGGAATTTTGAGCTTTTGCTCAATTTTTCATGCAAGATCTGTCAAAAACCATGTTTTTGAGAGTCCTAATCTTAGTCCCTCCATGAGCTCTGATACCATATTAATTTGTCACAGTAATCTATGGACTAAAACACAATCTCATAAGAGATTTCAGACAATTAAGCATGGAAATAGCATAATGGTGCTGCAAAATGAGTAGTAGCTCTGTATAATCAATAAAGAATGAGTAACACAATATAATGATCATGCAAGATGCATGAATTCCAAGACAATTCAAATTACCAAGGAGGTCATTCGAATTGAATGAATGGGTGTAGCTTAACTGACTGTAATCCATAATAAACACACCTAGTTAACCAACTGATCAAGTGCCGATTGACTCAACTAAGTCCTAACTGAACTTAGAGTGCAATGGATGACTGAGTCTAACTGAAAGTAGCTTATACACATGTCACTGCATGCCAACCAACAAGTGGTAGTGCATCATTAACTCCAATGAACCTCGATGAGGTTAACTAAAGTCAAACTGGCCATCAGAGGTGGTTGGAGGTGCCCCTGTTGACTCGAGTTCATAAATATTAATAAAAATAATCAATATAATGAGTGAAGGTTCCTTCACCACTTATCGTAACTGATTGTAACAATCATTTATTAATTAGGTGCATTTATGACACTTAGATCACTCCCAAAGTGCTCCTTGTTTGAAGGAGGAATCCTAGTTAGCCTCCCTGAATGAAGGAGAAGGCTTAGTTGGCCTCCTTAACTCAAGGTAGGCATGGGTGTGCTCATGTTGATGTCATAGTGTGCTCATCTGATGCCAATTAAGTCAAGAAAACTTAGGATAGTGGTTTAACAAGGCCAAATTGACCAAATTAAGTGTGCATGGTGGGTAAATGTCTCCAACACATCCAAGATAAGTATTCTATGTTGTATTATTTCTACAACGTATTTGCTTGTGAATGAAATGGCTATGTTGAATGCTTATGAATATGATGAATTGATGATATGATGAATGACTTAAATGTTTTGGTAGAGTTTATTGTGATGAATGTTCCTGCATTTGCATTTGTTTATGCCTTATATGTTTTATGCATTTTTCCTAAGTCCATGGAGGGTGGAATCCTGTTACAGAGTCAGAATTCTTATGACTTAGCGTTTCCACCCATTGAAATCTACCCAGGGAAGGAGGAAGGTGGAAACCAGAAAAGAGTAGTTGAAACAAGGAAGAAAGATAGTTGTTTTCGATTCCCTGGATCCGCCTACGAAAGGTGGAAATAGGAAGAAGAAAAGTGCAGAAAGTTTTTGAAATAAAAGGTTAAATTTCTGATTTCCGAAGTCTGAGGTCAGAAGGAGAAAGTTAAAAGTGTAGAAAAGGCTAAGGCCAAAAGTTACGTTTTTTGGTTCCCAAGTTACACACTGAATGGTGGAAGGGTGGAATGAGGAAGGTGGAGTCATGGATAAATGTCTCTTTCATTTGATAGTTTTCTGATTTCCAAGTTCCAGGCGGAAGGACAAAAAGGAAGAAGGTGGAAAAGTGGTCCAATGTTTCCTTCGAACATTGGTTTTCTGATTTTCGAGTTCCAGGAGGAACAACGGAAATGCGAAAGGTGAAAAAGTTGTCCAAGGTTTTTTTCATTTGTTAGTATTCCAATTTATGAGTTCCATTCAGAACATTGGAAAAGAGGAAGGATGAATAGGGCTGATTATTTCATCAAAAGGTTATGTTTTTGACATTTGAGATCCGAAGGAGGAAGGCGGAAGGGTGGAAGACGGAAGGAGGAAGGCCATTGAATGATTCCGTCGAGAATATGTTTTTCAAACTTTCGAGTTTCGAAGGCAGAAGGTTGAACATGAGATTAATATCTCTGTCGCACGTTGTGCTCTTGTTTCCTAGATTCCACAATGGAAAGGAGGAAAGGGGAGTGCAGAGGGTGAAGTGTAGAAATGATAGATTTAGTGTGGAATAGGTGTTTCTGGTCATAGAAGGGATCTATGAAGCAAGGAAAGACTGTGCCAGTGGTTTCTAAGATTGATTATGAATGTTGAAGAGTGTGTGAATTTCCATGCCCTTTTTTTTGAAAGCGGGACAAGGGTTCTTGAATAATTGTTTTTAATTATTAACCAGTATGGGGTATGGGGACATTACATCATTTATCCCAAATCAGTTTGAGATGATCAAGGACTTCTTCACAAATTTCAATTCGTTGGTGCTTCAGCTGAAACAATGTGGCATTGAGAAGAAAAAGGAGCTATTGATCTTGTCCATTATTTCAAAGCTAAGGCCTAAGTATTTAGTGTTTGTATCAACATTCAATGCAAGCAAGGTAACACCTCAAAATCAGATAATTCCTTCACTAAAAGACTTTATGGATTCAGTGACTCGAGAACAAGAAAATTTGGTGCAAATGGGTACCATTAAATCCAAAAAGGATCAATCCCTTGCTTCAAGTGTTTCGAATCAAGCAAAAGGAAAGAATAAATCCAAATAATCAAAGCAACAAGAGAAGAAGATGCAGGAGAATCCCAAATATTTAGATGGGGTTTCAAATCCTAGCAAGGATAGAGAGAAGAAGGAGTAAGAGAAGAAATAATGTACTTATGGTGACAAAGGTTGGGATATAGAGAGTGGATGCATGAATAAAACCATTGACATGATGGTGCAACTCCTTGAGAAGAACAAGATCCCTCTATTAGAAGGCTTAAAGAAGAAAGAGTGAAATTCAAGCTTAGAGAACAAGGAAAGATTTCATGCTTTGGTTGTTATATCATCACGCTCTTCATCCTTGTTCATATAATTAGGCGCTTCAAGGCCGATGGCATCCATGCATGATTCCTTATCATCCATACATCCATACAGTGGTCCATCAATCCTCATGGGTGATGATTCAGAAATCCAAGCCAAATGGATTGGTAGGATTGATCTTGAATATGGGTACTTCAACAATGTGTTGTTTGTGCCTAATCTTGCAGCGAACCTACTCTCTGTATATCAAACGAAACACACAAGTACATCGAAGAGAGTAAAATTTATTCAAAATTATGTGGATAACTCATAAACCTCTTGTTGACGGGCGTATTTGACAAAGCCCGCAACGAGGGATACGACCTAGACCGGGATCCTTAGAGTAGGCTCCAAGCTGTTTAGGGTAGCCGTTCCCGACAGGTTTCAAGGCTCTGTTGGCCTGGAATACTAATAGTCTAATGGTTAAAACTACTGCTACTGATTGTCAGTGAAACCTATCTTTATAATTTACAAAGGTTGATTTAAGTTATGTGCTACAGGATGTTAGACTAACAGATTTAATCAACTTAAATCAATGAATTATAAATACAGGATACAAAAGATGAAAAGATAAAATATAAACATAGTTACTATTGTACAAAAAAAACCTGCTATATACATCTTGTACAACTATTTACAAAAGAGATAAACTGAAAGTAATTCATATAGAGACAGAATCTGATACGAATAGGTTTTCAAGTAATATAATCAGCAGAAAATAAACAATATATAACCCTTACTATATATTATCCTGATCAGGAGCGAGAGAGAAATTAACCATGAAATCAATTAATGCTAATAGAATTACCACACGAATGTGCCTAGGTAATATTTAAATAAGATAAACATTAACCAATCCCATACAGTAATCAATTACAAATTATATAAGCAACAATGTCAATTGCCAATTACATAACATGATATATTAGCAAAACTGAAAGCACGAAACATCGATAATCATAAAATAGATTTATATCTGTAAAATCCTTTAGAGAACTTCAACAAATATAACTAAAGTAAAAAAGAAAATCACAAGACTAATAGACATTATAAACATATGCCACGTATACAAACTGCACACATATATTGATAACATCACCAGTTTAAAAATGTCAATGGCTGCAGACAGGTAGCTGTCTAAAGTCGTAAACGCATCAACCCAGTCTTGTGGTGCCCTTTTCATCGATTATCCATCCCCTATCCCATAAAATTTTAACCCTTAAATACATGTCTACAAAAACAAACATCTTTGAAAGTTTGAGATAAACTAGATCGAATTATCCAACTGATTTCTAATTAAAAATGACAAGTGTAACGTGTCATTTTTCCATATAAGAAAATCATCAAGACGATCCATGGAAATCGAAGATTCCAGCAATAAACAACACCTAGAAATCTTGTTATGCGGTCTGTTCTGATTGATGCGAGATCGTGCAAAAATAGACAGTTGACAAAATCTGAGCGCAAACAACAAATTTAACACCTGCAACAAATCAAGTAATAATAAAATTAAAACATAACACAAATCGAAATGATAAATACTAAATACCAAACAAGAAATAGACTGAATAAATACCTGATCACCAAAATTGAACATTAAAACCAACAACAAAGAAATCACAGATTAACTGGTGCGTTAAAAACTTGAATATTGACCCCATTAGAATGATTCGGTGAAGGAGCCCTGAATTGCATAAGCGCGATCTGAGCGTTGAGCTCATGGACCTTTTCTTCACTCTTTTCATTTTCATCTTGCAATTTGAGAACCCTCCTTATGAGCTTGTTCTTATGATTCTTCAATCGTGAAAGCTGCTGACCACTTTCATCAACTTTTGCCCTTAATTCCACATTATCAGCTTTCATTAAATCTCGGCTCGCTACTATTTCATTCATCCTGTCCTCCATTCTACGAACCTTGTCTAAAAGAAAACTAATGAACAGAGGCTGAATGGTTTCCCCATTTCCACGAAGAACAGTCGAGGTTATTTTAACCGGCTTTTCTTTTACTATAGGATCAGTCATACGATCTACTAAAACTTCCCGCACTTCTTTGTCCCCTGCTGGAGAATTATTATGATCACGGGTGACATCAAATTGCGGCTCAACAACTGACAGAGAAGGATTTTCGCGCATATCGTTATCAATCACAGGGTGACCTTCACCAGCTAAATCAGCAACGGGCTGAGGATGAACCAGATTGTCATTAACAGGTTAAGGAGCAATGATTTCTTCATCATCAATCACAACTGTTTCCACTGGAACTTTATTACTTACAGGGGTTTTAACCATTTTAGCTTTCGCCATACTCCTGGTCAGCCTTCTAACCAGCTTGGACTTGCGTAGATTTCCTCGACGATTCCCAATTTTATCACTACTGATGGGTGTAGTAACAGGTGACAGAGATGAAATCTTTCTCATACGCCCAGGACCTTTAGGTGTTTGAGAACTGTTCACTGGATTACTCATGGGCTCTTTACAGGTTTCGAAACCATTACGACTAGGGTTTGACAAATATTTGAGCGGAGCCGAACCCGAATCTCTATGCTTGCTATAGTCATCAGGACTGTCAAACATGCAATGACAAAAGGATGAAAAACCATTTGACTCTACAAACTGCTCCCATGAGTGACCTGACTTTAACAGCTCGTGATCAATCAACATTCGAACTAAACCATGATGGAAAAGACTGTGGCTGACATGTTTAGGCCCCTTCTTTATGGCATTTGACATATTAAATAAACTATGCAGAAGGTAGTAAGGAAAATTAATAGGAAACCCTATAAAGACAGCCATCAGACGAAGATGATATACGTATGCTGAAGATAGCCGGCCTTCACAGGTCAAATATCGATGAATTAAATCAAGAACCGGATTCCATTCTTTAAGAAAATACTTACGTGCCACCCCAGTTCGAAAAGAAATGTCCTGAACCGGGTTCTTTAACAATCGCCTCCATTTGGTTATGTCCATCTTCTGATATTTGAACCACCTTTTCCCAGACAGAGACAGCCCCTTGCAGCTGCTATGGATCTTTCGTCAACCCGGAAGCAGAGATCACCAACATCATCTTGGTAATTAACCAGGGACAAGGAAAAGACTCTGGTAACCTCAGGGTTCGAGTCAGAAAACTTCTCGAAGAATGGCATCCACCCCACATTCCTGAATTTATCTGCGAGCTCAGGGTTAGAGTTTAACAGGGTCATCTCATAGGGTTAAACCCTCACGACAGGAGCCATCACAGGCCGATTACGAATGCGTAACCATACACAAAATACGTACCACCACTCGGCCAGAGACAGAAGACCAGGTTGTGAGCACTTAGAACGAAGGCTGAGCAACACCAGGTAATGAGCAGGGTAAGCCATGCATGAGCGCAAGTTATACTTCTGCGGGTTTGACATGAGCGAAAGCATCGACGCTTGGAGTGGTAACACAAATGACGGTCGAAGGCCCCAGAACGCTGATAATATCATGATTTATTCAGAATTAAATGATGAGAAGATCTTCGTTGAACAGAGTATAGGTGCTCCACTGGCGAGTGGCCACGACAGAGGCTACGTACCAAAGCTTTAAACGTGGAGGACAGGCTAGGTACGAGTGTCATAATAGCACTCTGAATTCGTGATAGGTGTGGCTCGTGCCAAAAATCAATCCCGTCGAAACCATAATACATGCATTTCCTATCATATATTCGGCCCATTCATCAAAGGTGGCGAAGAATCATAAACAATGTAATTTGAAGCCGAACGTTTAAATACCACCATATGGAAATTAATATCAATATAAATGATGGTCTGCGAGCTTTAGGATATGGCACACAAGTCATGTATCTAAGCTTCAACGGAGTCACAAGGATCCAACCTTTGATTACCATCACTCAAACTTTGTATGGAAACCATGGTATCATGACCTCATTAATATTTATAGCCACGAAATCAACGAAGCTAATATCTAATGCTTAGGGCAACATACAAACTAGGATCAACAGCAACAAGTATAAAGACCATGAACACTCATGCCTCAATTTTCCTAGTCAAAATTCATCCAAAATAGTAACTCTGAAGTAGTGATTTCATTGATCCAATATAACTTGCAAAAATTATTCAACATGTTCAATTTCAACAAATCAGTAGCCTAATGGAAACCACCATATCAGTAGCTGAAAACTCATTAAACTTGTCCTTTTTTAAAATTTAAACATTTCATCAAACAAAATGGAATTTTGTTTGATGAAATAATGATTTTTGCAAGGATTTTGAGCAGAGGCACAACAGATGGCGACTTGCTGGACGAAACAATTATCTCTGTTCATTTACCTGAAATCGTGCAAGCAAAGAAATTAAATCCTTAATGTAATCCATTGCATAGAGAACACCATTGTAGCACCTCAGACAGATTCAAATATCTCATGGTTCTAAATATTACCAGAAGATTGCAGATTTATTTATTTGATACAAATCAGATTTCAAGTGAAAACCAGTCTGTAAAGAATAAAACAGTAAATGGTTCAGTCTTAAAAGATAAAATCTCAATACCACAACCATAGCCCTGCTTCCAGCAGGCGTCTATAGCCTCGACAGGGTTACTTTAAAACCCACAAACTGCCAGTATCCCATCTGCTAGTGAAAAGTCTACGATTCTGGGCAAGATGAACTATTATCATTATTTTTTGTTTTCTTTTTTATTTTTATTAGTCATGAAGACCATGATTTAGGCTTGATAACCCGGTAGTAATCATGTCAGTCACCAGTCTACACAACAGTAAAATGAACCGGCTCGTGATGAGACCTTTCACCCCTCAGAGTTTTATGTCCAAAGGTCATTGTCCAGGCTTGGTGACCGGAGACGACAATGCTACTGGATGTAAACTTATGATCCTAAACAGACCGGCTCATCACGAGACCTTCTGTCCTTCAGACGGTTTTTTCAAATGTTCTATTCCATCTCGTCCAGAACGTAATTATTGTTAATCCCAACTGAGATTGTCTTAGAAGATAGGGAGGCAAGTATGTTCCTCTTTACGAGAAGGGATGGCGTAAGAGATTTAATAGATGACTTTACCAAGCACTGCCCTAATCTCTTTGGACAAATTTTTGCAGAAACTAATATAATTAATTAATATTAACATATTTTATAAGTCACTGGTAATATTCTGAACAATGAAAATACCATTCTATGTTCAAGAAGTAAAATAGAATGACAGCTTTCAGGAAAATAATGTCTTTGTGCATGAATTCCAGACAAATTACGGAAAATGAATCTAGTCATCAGTTTGGGGTTCAATGAATCTATCAGGTTCAACACACAAAAGCAAAATAGCAAATAAAAAGGGAAAAATACACACAGACCAAAAGCAAAGGAAATAAAATCATTCAAACCAGCACACCACACCAGTGATATATACAAGATGATCCCTTGAGGAGGATCAACAAAAGTATCGCTTGATTAGGTGATCATTTACTGGAAGGTTATCAGTGTCACCTTCCAATGTTTGTAACCTGAAAGTACTAGAACCAAGTTTTTCTGTAATAATAAATGGCCCTAGCCACAGGCATTGGAACTTTGTGTGTTTTCCTTTATCTTCATGTTCCTTATCCCATTTCAAGACTAAGTCACCTACTTCCAAATCCCGACTGTTTGACTTCATGAGGTCAAACCAATGCTTCACAGTCTGCTGGTGTTTTTCAAATTTTTTTCTGGCCAACTCCCTATCTTCCTCCAGTTTCTGCAATGTGTTGATCCGATGCTCCATGGTAGAACAAGGTATCTCCTGTACTGACTGGGTAAGCTGTAAGGAGGGCAAGAACAAATTAGGGGGTAAGATGGATTCCTTACCATACACCAGGAAAAAGGGAGAGTTTCCTATAGCAGCTTTGGGGGTTACCCTGTCAGCCCACAAAGCATTCGACAGGGCAGTATGCCAATTCCTATGATGGTTAGCCACCGTACGTTTCAGAATCTTAATCATATTTTTATTAGAGGATTCTGCTAACCCATTACCCTGGGGGTAATAATTAGCAGAATACTTTAATTTTATTCCTTTTTCTAATGCATACTCAGTCAATTTAACAGAGGAAAAATAAGTTGCATTACCAAAGATTAACGATTCTGGAATACCGAATCTGGTAATGATAAAAGAATCAAGGAAAGATATCACCTGTTCGGAATTGACTACCCTCAACGGGATGTCTTCAACCCATCTAGTGAAGTAGTCTGTGGCTGTCAAAATGTATTTATGTTGTAGTGAAGAGGCTGGTGTGATTGGGCCAACAATGTCCAGACCCCATTGCTGAAATGGGACTTCAATGACAACCGGCTGAAGGGGTAATGCTGCCTTTTTCAATCTGCCTCCTGCTCTTTGACACTCTTGGCACCTCCTGGCGAAAGAATATGCGTCTTTGAAAAATGTGGGCCAGTAGTACCCAGCTTTAAGTATCTTATGAGCAGTAGTTTCTCCGCTGAAATGTCCTCCAGCTAGTCCTGCATGTAGTTGAGATAACACATCATCAGCCTCATGTTTTTCTAGACAACGAAGGAGAACTCCTTCGAAATTATTTCTCAACAAAATATTATCAATAAGCTGATAAGGTGCAGATTTTAATCTTAAAGCCCTCTTATGACGTGGGTCTAAATGTTTAGGGGCAGCCCCATGCAATAAGAAGAACTTAATATCATCATACCAAGAATCAGGAGGAGTAGAGATCGGAAAAAATTCCCTTTCAAATAAGGAAGGCTCGCTGAAGAAATGTAGATCTGATTCAGCACTGTCTGCAGAGCCAGCTGCTAGCTTGCAGAGACCTTGTTCCCTGACAATCTTTAAAGGTTTTATTTCCAGGTCATATTCCTGAAGTGCGGTGACCCAATGTGCTCGTTTTTCACCAAGATCCTTCTCTACCAAGAGATTTCTAATTGTAGAATATGGTACAATGACCTTGGTGTGGGACTTCAGTAAGTAAGGCCTGAAATGTTTGACCGATTTGAAAACAGCGAAAGCTTGCTTGTCCACTTCTGGGTAGTTTAATTCTGCACCGTTGAGACCAGAACTCGTAAAAGCGATAGGAGGTTCATTATTCTCCTGGTTTTTCTGTGTCAGAACAGCAGCATAAGACGAATCAGAAGCAAACGTATATAAAATGAATGGTTTGGAAAAATCTGGGCTAGTGAGAGTGGGAGCTTCAGCAATAGCTTTTAAAATGTCGTGAAAATATTGATTCTCCTCAGTGTTCCATTTAAACTCAGCATCCTTTCTTATCATTTTCTGAAGTGGCCGAACAATTTCCGTAAACCCAGGAATAAATCTAGAAACAAAATTTATCTTTCCAAGAAACGACTGCATGGACTTCTTTGAGTGGGGCATCGAAATCTGTGAAATAGCCCGAGTACGTTCTGGGTCAATATTAATGCCTTGTTTAGAAACAACAAAACCCAGCAACTTACCTTCTGTGACTGAAAAGATAGATTTCTTAGGATTTAACGAAATCCCATACTTCCTGCAACGCTCAAAGACTCTCCTGAGATGAATTAAATGATCAGTCCTATTTTTTGAAAAGACGGTAACATCATCAAGATAAATAACGACGAACTTACCAATCAGACCTCTGAAGGCGATGTCCATTGCCCTCTGAAATGTTTCCCCGACATTTATGAGACCAAATGGCATTTTCCTGTATGCATAGGTCCCCCAAGGCGTCCTAAAAGTTGTTTTCAACTGGTCAGCTTTGGATACTAACACTTGGTTGTCTCCTGAAAAACCATCTAGTAGCGAAAACATTTCAGATCCGGAGACCTGTTGCAAGATTTTCTCCATTGTAGGAACAGGATAATTGTCTTTGTCAGAAACCTTATTCAGGTTTCGGAAGTCGACACATAACCTGATGTCACCATTTTTCTTCCTTACGGGTACAAGGTTTGCTACCCATTGTGCATGCCGAACCGGGAAAATTATCCTAGCGGCAAGAAGTTTATTTAGCTCCTTCTTAACAGCTGGTTCTAGGCTGGGGTGCATTTTTCTCAATTTTTGTTGAAAATGCTTAGCCTCCGGTTTCATAGGAATGACATGTTGCATGATATTAGGGTCGAATGTTTTCAGGTCATCATACGTCCATGCAAATATGTCTTTAAATTATTTGGAGAGTTTAATGAAGGCTGTTTTTTCCTGGGCAGTACATGTACTGCCCAGATTTACACATTGAGGGTTTTGCTCGGTTCCTAGATTCACAATGTCAGACTGCATGATGGAGCTATTAGTTTTACAATTCCTTGTAGCCTTAAATTTATCCTTTAAGTCATAGAATTTCTCAAGTTTTATTACTGACCTGGGAAGAGCACTAACCTGATCGAGAGATTCCTGAATAGAGCAAGGCTTATGGATTACCGCAAAATTGTGTAGATCTTCATCGTGAGTCATCTCGTCCAAAATCGCATCCTTGAAAGTATCTTTAAAAGTCATAAAATCGATTAATTGCTGGTCATCATTGAAGACTCTCCAATTTTCTACGTTGTCAGGTATAGAAGGCCTGAACAGCAATTCAACCGAGAAAGCATCAGTAAGGATTCCTTCAGAAGGAATCAATCTTGAAGCAACATTAGCTAAAAGATCAGCTTCCTGATTTAGATAACGAGGGATGGAACTAATGTTAAATGCTTCAAATGCTAATAGTAAATTCCATACCTCAGCTTGATAATTTCTCAAGTGTCCAGCTATGCAGTGTATTGTATTACGTACCTAACGAAAAATTATCTCAGAATCTCCTAATACTACCAAGGCTTTGGATCCCAAGTCAATCGCTTTCTTCAGCCCTTGAATGAGGGCTTCGTATTCAGCGACGTTATTGGTGCAATCGAATTCTAATCTGCAAGCAATGAAGTACCTTTTACCATAAGGATCAATCAGTAAGCACCCTGCACCAGCTCCTTCTTTTGACTTGGAACCGTCAAAGTAAAGAGACCAACAACTGTCATTGAGATCTAAATGTGGTGTATCTGGAACTGGAATTTCAGCTAGAACTTGTGTAAAATGACAAATTTCAGACTGCTGAAGTGAATCTGGAATTTCTGAAATTTCAGCCTGAAAGTTCCCAAAAAATGAATCAGCCATGTAGTTACCCAATATGGTATCAGCGAACAAAACCGGTTCATTCGAGTCATCAATTTCAGTGACGGTATGTTTCATATACCGTTCTCGATCAATCCTAATCTTATGGGGATGACCCTTATGAGGTATCCACAGGTGTGACCAATCTGTGGCAAAATACCCATCAAGCTTCTGTGACCAGTCCCTGCTAAGAAACAAACCATATGCTTCAGGGATGTCAGCAACAATAATATTGATGATAAATTGAACTTGTGGATTGGAAGCTAACCTTATCAACACCTCCTTCAATTTACCTATTACCTTTACGTTTGAATGATCGAGCTGTACAATACTCGTATCACAAGGCTGAGGGACAGCATTAAGTCTTTTACACACAGAATAAGGCATTACATTTTTGGATGCCCCTGAGTCTATCATACAGTTATGTACCTTGCGATTAAATATTTCGAACGAAAGTAAAAAAGGTGGAGTTGAAGAATCAGATTTCTTGCCTATAGATGATGCGTTGACTAAAGATTTTTGCGAATCAACTTTATTATTGACAGAGCTATTTTGATTGGAGGTAGTCCTACCATTTTTGCTTGGGCAGACCCCTTGTACCATTTTATCTCGAATCACAGGTATTTTTATGAGTTCATACAGAGAGATATTAGCTCTGCTCTTCTTAAGTCCTCAATCAAGTCATATTCTAACTCAAGGGAGTGTGGAGATTTGTTGTTTGCAGGCTGATTTTTGTTTTGGACAGATGAACTATTATCTGTAACAGTTGTAGCAGGTTCAGTTGAAGGCTGGTCTTTTTTACTTCTGGTGTTGTACTAATGCTGATTTACATTGACAACAGCCACATCTTCGTCATCAGTTAATTCTGAGGTGTCCCAGAAATGACTGATAACAT
Source organism: Pseudotsuga menziesii (assembly GCA_001517045.1). NCBI lineage: Eukaryota > Viridiplantae > Streptophyta > Pinopsida > Pinales > Pinaceae > Pseudotsuga > Pseudotsuga menziesii. Next base: position 19,172 of record LPNX010596773.1, read on the forward strand.
GGGGTGGTTTATCGTCATTGTCATTATCCGTTTTTTGGTTATCTTGAGAACTCTGTCTGGAATACTGAGTTTCGTTTTCAGGAGATGTTTCTAGATCTGAAAATATTGATTTGAGGAAGCTATTGAGTTCCTCAACGCTGTTGGCTTCAGAGGGTGGAGTTTGTTTTGTAGCTGAATTTTGAAAAGGCTTTCTGAAAAACTGTTTAGGTGGTTCTTTGTTTGTGGTATTTTCAGAAACACCCTTTTTTAAATCTATGATCTCATTAGACAGTTTTTTAATGACTCTTTGTAAACTGTCAAGATCTAAGGCATCTTGGCCCCTTTTGTCAGAGCTTTTGGCAGGACTGTCAGTCTTCTTCCGAGAAGAAGATGCTGAATCGTTATCTACTCTGGGATTTGCTTTTGTGGCATTCGCATCCTTTTCAACTTTAATTGCTTCTTCAAAGTTTTCAGTTAGGGTAAGTTTGGCCTTTTGCCGGACAAACATGGATATCTTTCCCGGTAAGGCTGAAGTGTAAAATTCAACAGTAATGTCCTCAGTTGGCCTTGAGGTAGCAGGAATCCTGTTTCTCAAAGTTAGAAAACGCTGGTTAAAATCTTTAACCTTTTCTTTGGGGTCCATGCGAATTCTAGACAATTCCGAGACTAAAATAGCAGGAGTCTTGTCATCTCCAAACTTGTTTGTAAATGCAAGATCAAATTCATTCCAGCTAGTAATGGAACCCGCTGTAAGTGAAAAATACCATGTGGAAGCCTTTCCTTCGAACGTATAAGGAAAAATCCGGCAGACCACATCTTCATGTTCCACATCCAAGAGTCGAACCGCCAACATAAACTTCTTGACGTGATCTTCCGCTGGCTCTTTTGACTCAGGGTTGAACTTAGGCAGTAATTTCTCAGGGTGTTTAGGCAAAGGGTGCTGAACACCGGGAACGGCCACTGCATCCTGAGCTAGCCATGGCATATTAGCATTGGGGTTTGGGGGATTTGCAGCTGCCATGTTTCCTGGATTTGGAGGCGGTAGTGGTGTTTGAGGAACACGAGGAGTAGAATGAGGCGGTGATGGTGGTCGACCAGACCCTCCTGAAGCAAGTGGTCCTACAGAAGAAGAAGGCTGGTTGGTGCCTGTGGAAGATTGGTGTATGTGAGGATCAGGATGGGCACTTAAAGGCTGTTCTTGTTCTGCCAGAAATGATTCAGGATGACGAGTACGAGGACGAGTCATCTGCGGAAGAGGTAACTCAGTAGGCTGTCACCCAGTAAGGTTCGAATAAGCTCTTGTCAAAATTCTTTGAGATTCGTTTATAGCTTGTTCGATTTGATCAAGATCAGCAGGATGGCGAGTACTGCTAGCATCAAATTGGGAAATGAGATTCCGAACTGAGTCGATCAAAGGGTCGTCATTTAGTTGTGATGACCGGCGTGTTCGTGGTTGAGTAGTTGATTGTATTTGAGGGGTAGTAGGTTGATTTGTTTTGTTAACTGAGTTGTTTTCATCAGCCATTTTACGCTGGCCCTCCTTCTAGTGCCATTGTTGACGGGCGTATTTGACAAAGCCCGCAACGAGGGATACGACCCAGACCAGGATCCTTAGAGCAGGCTCCAAGATGTTTAGGGTAGCCGTTCCCGACAGGTTTAAAGGCTCTATTGGCCTGGAATACTAACAGTCTAATGGTTAAAACTACTACTACTGATTGTCAGTGAAACCTATCTTTATAATTTACAAAGGTTGATTTAAGTTATGTGCTACAGGATGTTAGACTAACAGATTTAATCAACTTAAATCAATGAATTATAAATACAGGATACAAAAGCTGAAAAGATAAAATATAAACATAGTTACTATTGTACAAAAAAAACCTTCTATATACATCTTGTACAACTATTTACAAAAGAGATAAACTGAAAGAAATTCATATAGAGACAGAATCTGATACGAATAGGTTTTCAAGTAATATAATCAGCAGAAAATAAACAATATATAACCCTAACTATATATTATCCTGATCAGGAGCGAGAGAGAAATTAACCATGAAATCAATTAATGCTAATAGAATTACCACACGGATGTGCCTAGGTAATATTTAAATAAGATAAACATTAACCAGTCCCATACAATAATCAATTACAAATTATATAAGCAACAATGTCGATTGCCAATTACATAACATGATATATTAGCAAAACTGAAAGCACGAAACATCGATAATCATAAAATAGATTTATATCTGTAAAATCCTTTAGAGAACTTCAACAAATATAACTAAAGTAAAAAAGAAAATCACAAGACTAATAGACATTATAAACATATGCCATGTATACAAACTGCACACATATATTGATAACATCACCAGTTTAAAAATGTCAATGGCTGCAGACAGGTAGCTGTCTAAAGTCATAAACACATCAACCCAGTCTTGTGGTGCCCTTTTCATCGATTATCCATCCCCTATCCCATAAACTTTTAACCCTTAAATACATGTCTACAAAAACAAACATCTTTGAAAGTTTGAGATAAACTAGATCGAATTATCCAACTGATTTCTAATTAAAAATGACAAGTGTAACGTGTCATTTTTCCATATAAGCAAATCATCAAGACGATCCATGGAAATCGAAGATTCCAGCAATAAACAACACCTGGAAAGCTTGTTATGCGGTCTGTTCTGATTGATGCGAGATCGTGCAAAAATAGACAGTTGACAAAATCCGAGCGTAAACAGCAAATTTAACACCTGCAACAAATCAAGTAATAATAAAATTAAAATATAACACAAATCGAAATGATAAATACTAAATACCAAACAAGAAATAGACTGAATAAATACCTGATCACCAAAATTGAACATTAAAACCAACAACAAAGAAATCACAGATTAACTGGTGCATTAAAAACTTGAATATTGACCCCATTAGAATGATTCGGTGAAAGAGCCCTGAATTGCATAAGCGCGATCTAAGCGTTGAGCTCACAGAAATTTTCTTCACTCTTTTCATTTTCATCTTGCAATTTGAGAACCCTCCTTATGAGCTTGTTCTTATGATTCTTGAATCGTGAAAGCTGCTAACCACTTTCATCAACTTTTGCCCTTAATTCCACATTATCAGCTTTCATTAAATCCCGGCTTGCTACTATTTCATTCATCCTGTCCTCCATTCTATGAACCTTGTCTAAAAGACAACTAATGAACAGAGGCTGAATGGTTTCCCCATTTCCACGAAGAACAGTCGAGGTTATTTTAACCGGATTTTCTTTTACTATAGGATCAGTCATACGATCTACTAAAAATTCCCACACTTATTTATCCCCTACTGGAGAATTATTATGATCACGGGTGACATCAAATTGCGGATCGACAACAGACAGAGAAGGATTTTCACGCATATCATTATCAATCACAGGGTGACCTTCACCAGCTAAATCAGCAACGGGCTCAGGATGAACCAGATTGTCATTAACAGGCGAAGGAGCAATGAATTCTTCATCATCAATCACAACCGTTTCCACTGGAACTTTATTACTTACGGGGGTTTTAACCATTTTAGCTTTCGCCATACTCCTGGTCAGCCTTCTAACCAGCTTGGACTTGGGTAGATTTCCTCGACGATTCCAAATTTTATCACTACTGATGGGCGGAGTAACAGGTGACAGAGATGAAATCTTTCTCATACGCCCAGGACCTATAGGGGTTTGAGAACTGTTCACTGGATTACTCATGGGCTCTTTACAGGTTTCGAAACTATTATGACTAGGGTTTGACAGAGATTTGAGTGGAGCCGAACCCGAATCTCTATGCTTGCTACAATCATTAGGACTATCGAACATGCAATGACAAAAGGATGAAAAACCATTTGACTCTACAAACTGCTCCCATGAGTGACCTGACTTCAACAGCTCGTGATCAATCAACATTCGAACTAAACCGTGATGGAAAAGACTGTGGCTGACATGTTTAGGCCCCTTCTTTATGGCATTTGACATCTTAAATAAACTATGCAGAAGGTAGTAAGGCAAATTAATAGGAAACCCTATAAATACAGCCATCAGACGAAGATGATATACGTATGCCGAAGATAGCTGGCCTTCACAGGTCAAATATCGATGAATTAAATCAAGAACCGGATGCCATTCTTTAAGAAAATACTTCCATGCCACCCCAGTTCGAAAAGAAATGTCCTGAACCGGGTTCTTTAACAATCGCCTCCATTCGGTTATGTCCATCTTCTGATATTTGAACCACCTTTGCCCAGACAGAGACAGACCCGTTGCAGCTGCTATGGATCTTTCGTCAACCCGGAAGCAGAGATCACCAACCTGAGCTTGGTAATTAACCAGGGACATGGCAAAGACTCTGGTAACCTCAGGGTTCGAGTCGGAAAACTTCTCGAAGAACGGCATCCACCCCACATTCCTGACTTTTTCTGCAAGCTCAGGGTTCGAGTTTAACAGGGTCATCTCATAGGGTTCAAGCCTCACGACAGGAGCCATCACAGACCGATTACGAATGCGTAACCACACACAAAATACGTACCACCACTCGGCCAGAGATAGAAGACTAGGTTGTGAGCACTTAGAACGAAGGCTGAGAAACACCAGGTAATGAGCAGGGTAAGCCATGCACTAGTGCAGGTTATACTTCTGCGGGTTTGACATGAGCGAAAGCATCGGCGCTTGGAGTGGTAACACAAATGACGGTCTAAGGCCCCAGAACGCTGATAATATCATGATTTATTCGGAATTAAATGATGAGAAGATCTTCGCTGAACAGAGTATAGGTGCTCCACTGCCGAGTGGCCACGACAGAGGCTACGTACCAAAGCTTTAAACGTGGAGGACAGGCTAGGTACGAGTGTCATAATAGCACTCTGAATTCATGATAGGTGTGGCTCGTGCCAAAAATCAATCCCATCGAAACCATAATACATGAATTTCCTATCATATATTCGGCCCATTCATCAAAGGTGGCGAAGAATCATAAACAATGTAATTTGAAGCCGAACGTTTAAATACCACCATATGCAAATTAATATCAATATAAATGATGGTCTGCGAGCTTTAGGATATGGCACACAAGTCATGTATCTAAGCTTCAACGGAGTCACAAGGATCCAAACTTTGATTACCATCACTCAAAGTTTGTATGGAAACCATGGTATCATGACCTCATTAATATTTATAGCAACGAAATCAACGAAGCTAATATCTAATGCTTAGGGAAACATACAAACTAGGATCAACAGCAACAAGTATAAATACCATGAACACTCATGCCTCAATTTTCCTAGTCAAAATTCATCCAAAACAGTAACTCTAAAGTAGTGATTTCATTGATCCAATATAACTTGCAAAAATTATTCAACATGTTCAATTTCAACAAATCAGTAGCCTAATGGAAACCACCATATCAGTAGCTAAAAACTCATTAAACTTGTCCCTTTTTAAAATTTAAACATTTCATCAAACAAAATGGAATTTTGTTTGATGAAATGATGATTTTTGCAAGGCTGTTGAGCAGAGGCACAACACCTCTATAGGCCAAGTTGTTGCAGTAACTTTTGTTGACAAAGATTTGAGAATGTACAAATTCTCTCACTTCCTTCCATACTCCCAAGGAAATGTTCTCATGTCACATGCCAATGAGACCAGAAAGTTGTGGCATGAGAGATATAGACATCTCAATTATAAGTACCTCCAAGCACTAAGAAAGGAAATCATGGTTGAAGGGAGTTTTACCATCAAGGTTTTAAATGGCACTTGCAAAGGGTGCATAGTGGGGAAACATGTTGAGCGAAAATATGAAAAGAGAAATGCCACGAGGGTTGTCCATGTGCTTGATATGATCCATTCATATCTAATAGGGCATATTCCCACACAATCATATGGGAATTCAAGGTATGTGTTGAATTTCATACATGATTTCTTAAGGTTATCCTGGATATATTTTCTCAGGCTAAAATCTGAAGTTTTTGAGACTTTCAAAGTGTTCAAAGCTTCAGTGGAGAACATGAGTGGGAATAAAATAAAGGTTCTTAGGAATGAAAATGATAAGGATTATCTCAACAAGAAATTATAGTAGCTCTGTGAATAATGTGGCATCCATATGCAACATTATGTGGCCTAAACACCTCAGCAAAATGGTGTTTCATAGCGCAAGAACAAAGATATCAAGGATATGTCTACATGCATGAGGGAGGCTAAGGACTTGAATAATCATATATGGGATGAAGCCATCAATTGTGTTGTATATGCTAAGAATAAATATCCACACAAATCATTGGAAGGAAAAAATCCATTTGAGGCTTGGACTGGTCACAAGCCCAATGTTTCTCATTTCAGGGTTTTTGGCTCAAGGGCTTGGGCTCGAATTCCTCCCGAGAAGAGAAAGGCCTTGAAAACTCAAATAAAGGATTCCATTATCATTGTATATGCTGAACATTCAAATGGATACAATATATTTTATCCCTCATCTTATAAAACATTAATTGAAAGGAGTGTACATTTCGAAGAAGAGCCCATGCTAGAGATCGAACTAGATAAGGGAGAATGCTCACATTCTCCACTCCATGATGATGTAAGTGATGATTCTTCCTCTAATTTTTCTGATTTTGATATTGAATATGATTTTTATAACATGCATACAGATCATGACTCACCCATAATGCCAAACTAGGCTAATACAACGATACAAGCACCTGGTGATCTTGTTGGAGATCCACTAGACTCTAGGAAGACTAGATCTCAATTTCAAAATGTCTTCTCTACTTGTGAATTGAATATTTTGATAGAGATTATTTTTTATGGTTGGATATGATCTTCATACATATCAGGAAACATAACTTGACCCAATATGGAAAAAAAACATGCAATAAGAGTTCATGTCTTTGCAAGACAATGAGACTTGGGAATTGGTTCCCCTACCATCCAAGAGGAAACTAGTGCAATGTAAGTGGGTATATAGGAAAAAAGTGGCTTCTTATGGCTATAATATCAAGTACAAGGCTAGGTTGGTTTCCAAAGGCTTTTCTCAAGTCCAAGGAGTGGACTAGATAGAGACATTTGCACCGGTTGCAAAGATGGACTCTATAAGGTTAGTTTTGGCCATTGCTGCATCTAAGTGGTGGGAGGTTCACCACATGGATGTAAAGAGTCATTTTATGCATGGTGATATTCATGAGGATATTTATATTCAGAAGCCCAAAGGTTTCATTCATTGTCCTTCACTTGTTTGCAGGTTGAAGAAGTCGCTCTATGGACTTAAGCAAGCCCCCAAGGCTTGGTATGCCAAGATGGACAATTTTCTTCTATCGCTTGGCTTTGAATGATGAAAATATGATTCTAATGTACATTTGCAGCATAATGGTGATTTATTGAAGGTCATAACATTGTATGTTGATGATATTTTAATCACTAGAATTTCAATTGTTGGTATAGGTTCAATTAAGTATTCATTGCAGAGTGAATATTTCATGTCTGGCTTTGGATTGTTGAAATAATTTCTTGGCATAGAGATTGAGAAATATGATGTAGGGATCAAAGTTATCCAATCAAATTATGTTTCATACATGTTATTAAAGTTAAAAATGGATAAATGTAAGGCATCCAAGTTCCCATTCCTTTCAGGAGTAAAGCTATGTGAATTTTGTTCATCTCCATTGGTGGATAGTTCGTTGTATAGGAAACTAGTTAGGAGCTTGTTGTATCTTAAACACTCTTGAAATGATATGGATTATGCTATAGGTGTTGTTGCAATATATATGCAGGATCCTCATGATATCTATTGGAAGGCTGCAAAAATGATCTTTCATTACGTGCAAGGAACCAAGCACTTCGGGGTACACTATGCTGCTAGACATGATGACGACTGATATTCACTTTCATATTTTTCTACATGTTTATTTCAGAGGGTATTTTTTGTTCCCGTGATGTTTTCATTCTTACCTTAGTTATATGGACAAATAATGTTTTGTAAGAGGTGACTTGAGCCTTAGTTTCCAAGGCCTTAATAATGTGAGGTAGTTACACTAAGTTAGGATTAAGATAGGGGGGGGGGGTGTAAGATCATCATACCACCTAGTGCCATGGTCACATACATGTAGGAAACGCTTTCATTTATCTTGTACACATGTCATATGATCCAAACCTTGGTTATGTTGGTCTAGCAAGGTATTTGTGTATTTTGGACTCATTAATGCTCCCAAGCACCCTAATTTAACCATTCTAGAGAAACATGCAACCTCTTTAATGACTTATCATTCCTTGGTGCACTCCCCTTTCCTTAAAACAAATAAACTGGTTGACTAGAGGTGCCCATGCATGTATTTTGGTGGTTTTTGTCTCTTTTGGACAATTTATTGCTTCCTAGATCCATTCCCACTTACCCATGCACTCCACCACACCTATCCTACCCTAATTTATATTCTATCATTATTTGGCTATGTTCACATAGAAATTCATGACCGTTTGAGGTGGTTTGGGAGCTCATTATTCCACCTAGGGGGGTTTTGAGTTCCAATCTAAGCCTGCCACATGTATGCATCCAAATTGCCTCCAAAGGTTAACAATTCTCTCCTATTGTATTATAAACATGTTCCAGGCATATTTACATATTGGACAGTCATAATAAACTCTGTTATTGACACCATTTCTATGTGTTAATTTCACTCTTTTCACTATTCTTTTGCATAATTTGTGAACATCTTGAGTTGTGAGGATTCCATTAGCTCCTATATCTTGTTATGAATCATATTTTCAAATTATTCTCATGTGTAAACTCTAATATTTTTCTTGAAATAAGGCCAGCCCTATTGTTTAATGTGCACAGGTCGACCCCCTTTATTGTCTTACAAGAAAGTTGCATCGAGTCTCTTTTAAAATTTTAAGCTCAATTTATACACTTGATGATATTATATATCATTTAATATATCTTATGAGAATACATGTTACAGATGGATAATCGTAGCATGCAACCTCTTGATATGACACAATGGAGAATATTGGGTCTAAGTGTGATAATCATTCGCTGCTACATTATTGTGGCTAGCTTGTTGCTTGAAACGTTGATATGTAGGAATAAATGATAGAGAGGACAAGAGAATCCCCTATTTTTAACACCCAACACTTAAAGCAATAGGTTTTTTTGCTGATTATGAATCCTAAATGCATGTAGGAGGATGGACTTTGCTAATTCATGGTCCATAATTAAATTAATGAGGTTAATGCTACCCAAAACCTGACCAGATTTTATTTCAATTCCACCTAAAGTTTCACGTCATAACTGATTTTGTTCCTACTAAATGCCCAAGTTTAATTCTTTAGGGTGTTAATTCCCATAACAACCTCTTTCTTGAGTGGACACTTATACTAAATGGGTGGTAACAATGCTACTGATATCAAGGAAAATAATTCCATTTAAAAAACAAAACTAAAGCTTTGATAGTTTAGGTGGATAGATGTTCATCACACAAATAAAATTAAAAGAAAATGCTAAATGTCTAATATAAATTTCAGAAAAATGAGAAGTTCTTATTCCTTTTTCTTGAAGTATATATGGATGAAAAGTAATTTATGTTATTGCTACTTATGATAGAACAACTAGAATAAATCCTTTTTAATCTTATATCATAGAAGTTTATATCACTTTTCTTAATTTTTCAATAAAATATCAGATAAAAGGTAATTTATGTTATTGTTACTTATGATTGAATAACTAGAATAAATTCTTTTTAATTTTATATCATAAAATTTTATATCAATTTTCTTAATTTTTCAATAAACTATCCCAATTTGAAATTTATTTAAGGCTGATTGTTTCCTTCTTATGTGTTCATACCGATTGTTCTTGTGTTATGTTTCTTCTTATTGCTTTCAGATCTTAAAACTTGTGGGAATTGGGTTTAATAGTCTTATTTTTTTTTATATTTCAATTTTTGTTCAATTATGCCATTGCTTTCTCTAATCCTTTGAACATTACAAAGCTATCTACTCTCCGAAACTTATGTGATGGGGTATACTTAGCGAAACTTATGTGATGGGGTATACTTAGTGTTTTTCGTTAACCTATTTACGAATTTCTAATTGAAAAGATAGCGAGAAAATGGACATAGAAGAATTCATGAACGTTTGTGATAGATTAAACATTACAAATATTCCAAGGAAGATGACAGTGATAGTTTGAATGTGTGCTGATAAATTGATATTGAAACTACTTGATTTGATCATAACGTGTCATGCAAACTACATCATTACATGGTCAACCCATGCACTGAAATACAGATAAAGAACCATATGAACTAGAGATAAATGATTTATATTCAAACATATATAAAATTTACATTAAAAAATACCAACCCACCTCCATAAATTACTACCTATAACCATTAACATGAGTTGGATCCAATTGATTTCCTATATCCTCATCTATGGTGGTGATCAAATCCAACCTACCTTTGTGAACAATAGTCATTGTAGGAAGCTTCCATGACTAATTTTTTTCCTGGTTAGTCTAGAATGTGCTCCATTATTTCCTGGTGTTGATAGTATAATGACCAACAAATTAGAATAATAATAATGCAACAAAGTAGTATGAGATAGGGGTTGATTTTAATGATCCGGGATGAATTACTAGATATTAGTGCCCAATTACTAGATATTGTTTCACTGATTTGTACAAAACCGATGTTCGAGTACGTAAAAAACAAGAGGAAAAAACTATGTGCATTTGTATATTCCTCCTAATTGGAATTTTTTGGGATCTGTACAAACTATTATAAGATGTACTTTCTTAGAATCAATATGAGAGCCTTAGTATAGACACCAACTTGCCAAACCCACTTTCTCAATACTTTTTAGATCACATGATGTATTTTATTCCCTTTGTTTGAAGTAGAATCATACGTTTGTGACCCTTGCTATCTATTTATCACATAAAATTATAGCACTGCAATATGGAAAATTCCTTGGTCTCTTCTCTGAATTTTCATTCTTTTAGTGAATTAAAAATTTTGAATATTACATTACATGTTTTTGTCTATCATAATTTTTTAAGGGTGCTAGATCAATGGTAGATTACTTTCATTACAAAGAAAAAGGTTGGTTTCTCAATTCCACTGCATCCTACCATAAATTAATAGAACACGTGGTATTGTGGTTTATGAAAATAATTTTTACTTGATTTTGATTGAATGAATAAATGTTTGTACGTACATTGTTTTATATATTGTTTTTAGGAAGACAATTTTTAGTCTATGCTTAAAGACAATATTTGAGAAAATACACCTATTTGTTTGTCTTAACTTGAGACAATATGGTCTATCATTTACAGATTCTATATTGTCTCTATAAAGACAATATTTTAAGACAACAGTTTAAGACACTATTTTAAGACACTCGCTTCAAGACAATATTAAAGACAATACAAAACTTTTTTTGTGTCCCTTGAGCTGAGACTGTTAGTTTTGTACCTAGGGAAGTGTTGCCCTAGTGACTTTTGCCTTTGTCACTTAAAGAGGGGACATAAAGTGACCCTTGCATTAAATGACTTAAGTAAAAGCATTTAATTTGACTTTAGAGCATTAAAGTCACTTTTTGATAAATTTAAGTGGCTGAGTGAAATTAATATTTTAGAAATAAAATATGAACATTTAATTTCATCCCTTGATCTAATCTAATCTCCACTGTTAGATTAGACTCACCCTAGGGTTTTCTCAAAAAGGCATGGGAAAGGCATTTTGTCTCACTTTTGTAGATTGAAGTGCGAAGAGAGAGCTGAGAGAGAGAAGAGAGAAAGTTTCCATTTTTCCTAAGCAATAGGAAAAATTTTGAAACACGCAAATTGAAGGGAATGATAGCAACAAAGAGGGCACAGAAATCAAGGAGAATACATCAACATATATTGTTTGTCTATACAGTCCGTACATCAGCATTTATTGCTTGTACGACACGATTTTTGAGGTAGATTTATGGGCACGATTTTCGAGAAATTTTTTTTGGGGGCATGGATTTCGAGGTTTGTGCGGTCCACACAGTTTGTCCATACAGTCCGTACAATTCATTTGTATAGTGGCATAGAAATTGAGGCAAAAGAGGAAAAAAATCAAAGTTTTATTTTTGCTGCTCGAGACGCAAATCAAGAAATAAATTTATCTTCTGGGTTGAGATAAGTTGGTTTGATATTTTATGTGTATTGATGTAAATGATAAACTTCTCCTCAAAAATAAAAATACTCTATGTCTGACTGGTTTTCCCCTAGTGGGTTTTTCCAGGGCCATTTGGCTGAAATTTCTGAGTTCTCTGTGTGTGAATGAAGTGCTGAATATTTACTTTCTATCTGTGAAAGATTTATTTTACAGCAATCTTTTAAGTTAATAAAATTTATGTTTATTTTCGGCAAGTTAAATTTCTGAGATTGAAATAAATTGTGACAAATTTTTTACTTGAAACCGGTGGCTAGAATCTTAAGAAAAATCTACATGGTATCAGAGTGGGTTGTGGCAGATAAATTTCAGCAGTGAAATAGTCATTTCCATAATTTAGAAAAACATTTGTGATAGTAGTACATTTTGCTAAAACTTGGTCTTTGAGAAAATGACTTCCGTGGGGTTGAGATCTAAGTATAGGTTGGATGGGGCAGTGAACTTTGTCTCATGGAAATCCCGGATTTTACTTGTGCCGAGGGAGAATGAGTTGTGGGAGGAAGTAGTTAGAAACACTACAGTAAATCCTGTTACTATTCCTCCTTCTACTGATGCAGTATTACTTACAACCTTTAATAAGAAGGATATTAAAGCCATGAGGATAATCTTAGATGTTGTTAAAGATCATGTTATTCCTCACATTTCAATGAAGGATCATGCGGATGAAATGGGGACTACTTTGACAGGTTTGTTTGCTAGTACTAATGAAAACATGAAGATGGTACTTAGGGAGAAGCTGAAGAACATCAAGATGGTCAAAAGAGAGGCATGTATGACTTATCTTACTAGGATCTCTCAGGTGAGAGATGAGCTTGCAGTTGTTGGGGTGGCCATTGATGCTTCTGAGTTAGTGCGGACAGCCCTAAATGCGGTGACTGCACCTTGGGTTGTGTTTGTTTAGGGGTTGGTGGCCAGAGAGAACCTACCATATTGGGACAGAGTATGTCATTGTTAACACCCAAAAATGGTTAACTACCTCATCTACCCCATTTCATGGCTCATTCGTCCATTTACCTACCATATTTCCTTGAAAATCCCACTAAAATCC
>LPNX010596775.1:0-34371 GCA_001517045.1 Pseudotsuga menziesii
ATTCTTCCTTCTCTGGATGATAACTGTGGTGCAAGTTGTCTTTTGAATAAAGCTATGCTATGTGGAAAGAGAATGCAGTTTGTTTTATTTCGAATGGGAATTTATTACTGGTTTTGTGGTTCTCTATGCTACCTTGGGTACTTTAGAAGTATATTGTAACTATTAATATTATAAGTCAATTCTCTAGTAGGAAATATATTGTAACATTACAAAACAATTCTTTTCAATTGCTTACAGGGTGAAAGCAGCAACCTATCCACAAACGGGAGGAGATGGAATGGCATTTCATTTATATTTGAGAAGGTGAAGCAATCAGCCTAGAACCATAAATTCATCATTGAAATATCATATCACTATTATTATGATATCTGGACATGAGGGGGTGAAAAGGTATAGTTATTAGCGTGGTTGGCCTAGATAAGTCTTTAGTTGTGATGCAATGCTACTTCTATCATTTCCTCTTATCTTGATAATGAAGAAAAAAAGGATAATTATTAGTTTGTGGTCCTTATCTTTGAACTGCAATAATGGGATAGGAAGTTGTGCGTGTGTTGGATTACTTTATGTCAATTTTCCTTCATCAGAGATAGTCTTGTTCTAAGACATGTTTACTCTTTGGCTTATTATAGGTTGTCATTCCGATTATGAATTGGGAGGCCACAACCTTCAAAAGGCCTGTTCTGGCATTCCTGCTAATTACCTCTATGGCTGTGTTCCCAGTTTTCTTGCTTCCTTACACAATTTTCAATTATGGTGTTGTTGCAACAAATGTCAAGTATGGTCCGTATATATGTGGGTCATTTGCTGGAATGGCGCCAGAGGCCTTGATTGCTATATACAGGTGATAAATTATCTGCTGTTTTACTAGCACAACTTTCATATGTACTTATCTTTACAAGTTAGAACTGCTTTTATATGTTCTGCATGGGAATGCAAACCTTTTTTTGACGGGTTTGTCATTCAACTCTGATATGGGAAAATGTTGGTAAATGATAAAAAATCTGGAGTACAATGAGTGGTTGGAAATTTATCATTTGAACATACGATAAGTCATAAACCAGATTTTTTGCCTCTTTATATGAAATCGATAAAGCTTTTCAAAATTTGGTGTGGCAGAACCTGGTAGCCCAGCAGCCCGAGTATCCCCCCATCTGGGTAACTAAGTGGAGTACCGAGTATATTAGTCCAACAAGCATGAAGCTGCTGCATGGACTTCCCTATGGACTGTAGAGAATCGTTTAAGCTAGAGACAAGCTTTTCTATTCTTTTTTCCATAAAAGTGCCATGGAAACAAGCCTTAATATACTGCCTTACAGTAATAGAGGTTGCCTTTAAGCTTGTTAAAACCATATGCAATTTCAAATTATATATGCCAGTATCATATTTTAGCTGAGGGGTTAGCGCTGAGCTCACCACTCCCCTATTTATTGTTCTACAGGGTTTAAACCGGTGCAGGGTTTAACTCCCTTCAATCGATAAAAAACATCGAATTACTTAGATGAATTTTTTCATATTGTCCAACCACAACATTTTGTGCCTGGACCGAAACTGAGGCCTAACTAAAAGAGTATTTATTAGTGCATGTATGTGGACTACAGGCTAGTGTCTGGTGGGTTCCTTACAACAACATGCTCTACTTTCTTTCCTGTATGCCCTTACCAACCACTTGCTTTAGCCAGGAATTCTAAGTGGATAGACACTATTGCTATTGTTGGGGGACAGGCTTTACCCGGCCAGATACTAGTGATGATTGAAGACAACATTCCTAGGAGGACTTTAAACCATGCCTACTTGCCTTTACTTTTGTATTACCTACTCTACTAATCCACCTGTTAAACCAATTTTCATTTACTACTTACCCCACTTAGTATTGCCCCAAACTTACAGCATTGGATGGATGGAAGGGCTTCAAATAGAGCATTGTTGGACGGGCTTCGATACAGCATTGCACCAGCGTTTTATAACACTTGCTGAATGAATCTTACCACTTGGACTTCCTCAGCATCAGAGATAAGTCTGTGCTTAGCTGGGCATCAGAGGCAGAACCTGCCTTTCATTAGCTAGGTTGGTTCCTTAAGTCAATGGCACTTACCCTATTTTGCACTCCTCTTTACGTAGACCAATCAAGTAATAATAGATCTCAAGCAAGCATAAAAGCTATAGATAGTTAACATTTGTTCTATTCAAAAGCTCATATAGCCAACAAGTGCCCACCACGCTAGAGTAAGCCAATACCTCATTCTGATATGGCCCTGGTGTCACTGTGACATATAAACGAATCGGGAGCTCACTCCTTCCACCCAACCCAGATTGTTCAGGCAGGGATTTATCGAGTGGGATAGGGATTTATGGGGAGGCCGGGGTTGGGATAAGGTTTTCTTTTTATAGATAGTTTTCTATACAACCCCAACCCTAGACTATCCAACCCACCCATCTGCTATATATTTTTATGATAAATAGCGGGTCAATTTTTGTAAATTCCTCATAGGAGGCGCAGAGGTGGGATAAAACATGTTCACTATAGAGAATAGTATATGAGTAAACACAGCCTTTTGGATAGGGTTCAATTAGAGTGGATCATTATAAGTAGAAACTGGAGCTGCACACTCAGGTAACTTCAGTGTTACACAGAGAGGTTAGCAAGACCCACGCCAGTGCGAAGAAGATGAAAGAAGGAAGCACTAGGAAAAATGGAGAAGCAACTCCGACAGAAGAAAGTGATTACGAGATCACGGGCCACCAGGGTCCAATAATTGGAAAATCTCATTGTCAGGATGGCTGGGTACTCACCCAGGAAATTTGAATGAAGTGCATAAATCTTTCAATGAGAAAGATGCTGAGATCACTCAATTAAAGGCAAAGCTGAAGATGCCAGCCAGGTTTCAATCCAGTTTCCACACTAGAACTCGTTCTGCTTGAGGACGATAAAGATGCCCTGGTAAAGCAAATGCATGATATGAAAGAGTAATATGAAGATAAGATATTTTTACTAGAGAGAAAGGTTGCTGACCTCAAAGAAGTGATGCAACAAAGCAAAGATGATTCTACAGTGGACACTCCTGATAAACTGGCAGGAAAAGTATAAACAATACCTTTTTCTGATGACGAGTATAGAAAGATGTATAGGATTATCTTGCAGAAGCAAGCTTACATGGAAGCTCTTCAGAATACTATCAACAAGCACTTGGAGGGGCTAGAAGTGGAGAAGAAGGGAATTGAAAAAGGAAGCCTTATTTATATGGATAAGTTCAAACAATTAATGCTTTATTTTAAAAATGATGAGTCATGGATGTCCACATTGGAAAAAAACTTGGGAGGAAAAGACATACTGAGAGTCCTCCAGACTGAATTTGAAATGTTACTAAGACTGAAGGACCTTTTCAGTGAGCTACCTGCAGTTACATATGAGCCTGTCACTGATCTGGACATGGCCATTAGAGCAGCCAAAGCATACACCTACCCGCTGGGTACTGAATCCTTTAGTGCCAAACATTGGGATCCTCAGTTACATATGAGCCTGTCACTGATCTGGACATGGCCATTAGAGCAGCCAAAGCATACACCTACCCGCTGGGTAACCCGCTAGGTACTGAATCCTTTAGTGCCAAACATTGGGATCCTAATTTGCAAATATTTTTTTTTTTTTTTTTAAATCACAGCCGTTGCTTAAGCGACGCTTAGCCACCGTCGCTTATCCGACAGCTTTTATTTGCAACCGTCGCTTATTCGACAGCATTGCTTTGTCTCCGTCGCTTAAGCGACGCTTAGAAACCCTCGCATATCCGACAAGTAGTCTTTGTAGCCGTCGTTTAAGCGACACCTGTGGATGCAAAAGTTCTTCAAAGTTTTTGTCATTGTCGCTTAATAAGTGTCGGATAAGTGACGCTTTAAATTCAAGTGACGGTTACTTAAGTGTCGCTTAAGCGACAGTTACTTAGGTGTCGCTTAACTGACGCCAAGTTTCCGACGCTTCAAAAAAAAACTAAGTGTCGTACATGCGACAGGGAAGTGTCGAAAATCCGACATGACGGCCGTCGGATTTTTGGTCAAAATGTAGTAGTGGCGCCAAAGATGTTAATGCCAGAAATTGTTCTTAGATTACTAAAGAACAAGCCAACACAATCTCATAAAACAAAATTAAGTAAAATAGGTTTTTTAGGGTTTTGGTTTTGCAGTTTGTAAACAAGAGGGTAAAACTCATAAGGCTAAATCAAAAAAATAAATCATGCACAATATAAGACTGAGATGTATAATATATGTAACATAAACTAGAAAAAAATAAGCACATAATTGAGTTTCATCCACAGTTCATAAGCATTCCAATAGAAACAACCTTAAACAAGAAATGAATTCATAAACTAAGTGATCACACTAATCAGAAATGAAACCAACATAGAATATAAAATGGGCTTATACATTGCATATATAACATAATCAGTAATCCAACATGCATAAGAATTTTCTGAAACTTAGCTCTGTATAGTAGCTGAAAGCCTCCCCTTGTACAAAAATTACAAACCTTGTCTGTTTCCCTCACCCCTTTATATATTACAAAGAATTAGTTCTATCTTCCATTCATTAGGTCTAATTTGAAACTACTTAGAAGTTACATTAACCAACTTTCAACTAATTGACTAAAAATAGCAAAATCGGATTCCTAGTAAATTTGGCAAATTTCTGAAAAATAGGTCTCAAAGAAGCTTCCATATCTCTCGATCCGTGACACTTGTGTAAAAACTGAGAGATTTTTTTGTGAATGGGTCTGTGTTGGAAAGAAACCTCTCTTTGTTTTTAAAAATGTGTCTCCAATAAATCCAAATATTCCCCGCAAGATGAAGACTAAAACAGGAAAATATTAAATATTTTTAAACCCTGAAAAATAGGCTGTAAAGATTAAATTGAATATTTCAAACCTTGATAGTTGTTTCAAAAATGAAAGTGGTTTTTGTGAATGGTTCTCTTGTGAAAAAAAAAATCTTTTTTTTCTAAAATTCATCTCCATCATCTTGTAATCCGTGCTCAATTGCAATGACCAAAATAGGAAAAAACAGAGCATAACTATGCATTTTGTTTTTTATTTCAACGGCTTCTTTTGCTACTAGCTTCTGGTCTGGCTTCTTTTGCTACTTGCTTCTGGTCTGGCTTCTGGTCTCCATATTGTTTCAGCTCCTCATAACATTACTAATGATTTTCCTTGATACCTAATAGCTGAAAGTTGTACCATTTCACATTTTAATCCCGCTGCAAATAACTCTTCTTTAGATTTTACAACCTTTCAGAAATACATACACCTAATAAGCCCATTAAAAGTATGAAAACAACTAAGTAAAGTAAATTTAAAATAAAAACCTGAAAAATAAAAAAAATAACAATAAGCATGCTATCAAAATACTTCAAAAACCAAACTCGAAATCTTAAAGCAATAAGAGAAACCATGTTTTGAAAATAAGCATAAGGTCTAAAAATAGAAAAAAAAAACTAGCTATAACACTGTCTTAGACAAGGTTTCGAGCTTTGCTACCCTTCCCGTGCGTATGAACCAAGATTGCGACTATCCCCTCAGACTATCAATATAGTTGAGGTATCCTTTAGTCTCTTTGACATCTAGTGTTCATACATAGGTAGACCGGAAGGCTATTTTTGGTTGACCTTGGACGGGCTTGGAAGGTAACCCCGGTAGAAGGTGTGTGAGGGAGGTGGGTGATTCCTCCGCTTATGCCTAAGAACATCTATAGGGACACCAAGTAACTATCTATCAGCCTTCTTTTGGAAGGCATATCTTATACCTATTTGTATGTTTGGCTTTAGGAATTTTTTTAGTGAGTGTTGTGTGGTTTCTCTGTACTTAGTTTTCCTTCAGGTGTGTTCTTTGTAATTTTGGTTTCCTGTCAACCTCAGACTTTGTCTTATTGTTTGAAGCTATGGATAACCCCCCTTTGAACACCAACCAAGAGATCCCCATGTTTGGAACTCCTTGTACTATTCCTCTCATAGAGAATGTTGGTGTTCCTTTGATGACCACCTTAAATCTACCTAGATTCACCCTAGGGCTATCGGTGTGGTTGTTTTCCACTCCAACTATCTCGAATGCTCCTGATGCTTCACAAGTAAGATCCTTATATCAAGGGCATCAAAAAACTGCTTCCCCTTCACCTATAATTTATTCTCCTCCTCCTTCTACCTCATGTGATGAAAGTACTGATACTAGTAGCCGACATTCTAAAAGGAGTAAAAGAAGGAGGAATAGGAAGAAGGCACATAAGAAAGGGGGCACGCATTCAACCTCTGCAAGTCAAGTTGAACCTCACCACCCAACCTTTGTAGTTCATGCTTGGACAACCTATCCAACCTCTGCAGTTCATGTTGGATATAAGGACTCAACCTTTGTAAGTCAAGTTGAACCTCACCACCCAGCCTCTACAGTTCATGCTGGGGGAACCTATCCAACCTCTACAATTCATGTTGGATCTAAGCACTCAACCTATGCAAGTCAAGTTGATATTCACCATCCAGACTCTCTTGATCATGTTGGTGGGATCCTTCTAACCTTTCCAGGTCATGTTGGATCTAGTCACTCAGCCTCTGTAGGTCATGCTGAGGGCACTGGTTCAACCTCATTTGTTCAAGTTGAACCTCCCCATCCAACCTCTGCAAGTCATGTCAGATCCATCCACCCAGACTCTGAAGTTCATGCTAGGGGCACACACTCAACTGCTGCAAAGCATGTTGATCCTAACCATTCATCCTCTATTGTTCATGCTAGTGGTGCCCATCCAACCTCTACAGGTCATGTTGGACCTAATCTCTCAGCCTCTGTGGTTCATGTTGAAGACAATCCGTCAGCCACTATGAGTCATGTTGACACTATTGAAAATACTACCCTTTCAAAACACAAGCCCAAGTTTACTTGTAATATTTGTGAGGGAGACCACCTCACTTATAAATTCCCTTCCATCGCGGAGGTGTGAAGATTTTGGCGTCATATTCCTCCCGTTTTTTAACATTCTGAAGTTTTTCAACAATCAACCTCTCTTAGTCAGGTTGGACCTAGTCACCCAAGCTCTGTAGGTCTTGCTGGGGGAAAACTCTCAACCTCTGTAGGTCATGTTGAGAGCAAACAGTCAACCACTGCTAGTCATGTTGACACCATTGAAAAAACTTGTCATTTGAAGTGCAAAATTAAGTTCCCTTGTAAGTTATGTGAGGGAGATCATCTTACTCACCAGTTCCCTGCTATCGTAGAGGTGTGAAGAGTGTGGTATGAGACTCAAGAATCTCCTTCTCCTGAACAACCTATAGTTTCTCAAAAACCTACTTAACCTTTGGTTGATCTAGTGGTAGAATCAATCTTATCTTTATTCGATCCCACTCTTCTTTAAGAGAGTGATCCTAATGTGATTGAACCAACCTCAGCTTTGGTCAATACCACTCTCCCTTCGAAGAGTGACTTTCACGAAGTGGTTGAATTGATTTCATTGTCAATCAATCCCACTCTTCCTTTGGAGAGTGAAATGTCTACTAGTCACATTTTCTTCACTACCAGTTCAAAACTTACTGAACAAGCGGGAACTGAACTCGCTTCAGGTCAACCCCCACCAAGCTCCCGGAATGCTTCCTTTGATTGGGATAGCCTAGTTGAGCCGCACCTTCCTTCTGATGCACTTTTCTAGATAAAGGTCAAAGTTGAACCATACACTATTTCTCGTTGTATTGTTGATGAAGGAGCCTCAATTAGTATCTTGTCTGCTCGTGCTTGGTGAGGCATGGGATCTCCCATCCTTGTGTTGACTGCTAGTCACTTACTAGCGTTCAATAGAAGAACTTGTATAGCCTTGGGAATTATTTCTCAAACACCTATTACTTTAGGTGGGAAGACCGTCTTAGTTGACTTCATGGTGATAGAAGACCCCTTGGAATTCAATATGCTCCTTGGACATGATTATGTATATGCCATGCAAGCTGTTGTGTCAACATTATTTTGTGTGATGTACTTTAATCATGGCGAAGAAATTGTCACTGTCAATCAGTTGGATTTTCTTGATCTGTCTCTTGACCTGATTAGAGAATAGGTATTTCCTTTATTGATTTCTAGTGTTTCTATAGATACTACCCCACCATAGGTGAGCTATGTGGCCTCATGTCCTTTGCGTTCAATTGCTACTAAGAAGCAGCCTCTGTTTTCATGCTTAACTTCTTGGGACTTGGTCCTAGCAGTTAACCAGGTGAGTCATCCTATACAGACTATGGATCTTGCTCTCCATTCTATCAATCCATTTGAAAGTTTAGACATGTGTCCTATCTCGGATGATCTCCTTCCTTCGGATGAAGTTTTCCTAGATTCTTTGATACATTTTGACCTTATTTTGGATGTCAGTTCTGTTGTGACTAATTCTAGCCCTGATTTGCTTATTAATCTTGATCTTCCCATGGATTGGTCTTCTTATGTTGATATTGTCGAGTTTTTTTTCTCTTCCTTCGAACAGCAAGTCAATGATCCTAATGAGTTTGATTTTTCTTAAATTTTTAAACTCCCGTGATACTGAGTTTCTTCCTACAGACTCTATCTCCCTTGTTGATTTGTTCTCTCCTTCAAAGGTTGATCTTATTGATTAAAAACCTTTGAGCCTTGGTGCTATAGAATCTTCTTCAGTCGATTCTTCCTTGAATTTACCTTTTATAAAAGATAGCAAAGTCACATGTGTTTCTGCCAAAGTGACCCGCATCAGATCTTTTCTTCTAAATATGATCCTGATGTTGTTGTTTCTTGGAGACAATGTTCTTAGTTGGATTCACAAATGTTTACTGGCCTTGTCTTGTTGTTCAAGCTGTAACTGTATTTGCATGTGCCCTGCTCGCGCTTATGAGTCTGATCCCGATTTCCGCGCTTTTAGCTCGTTGTATAAGCCCTCACCTTTTTTCTCATCGTCACTAAGCCTTGCATCATTTTGACTTTGCAACTTAACACCCTTTACCTTGAGGAGACATTCCCTAAGTGTCTTTATCCTGCTCAGGTTCCTTGCATTATGCATAGGTTTGTTCCTTGCGTTTGGAACTAGTTTTGCCTACCTATGGCACTCGTCTCCTTGAATTTAGAGCATTCTTCTTTCTCTCCTTCGAGCTCATTAAAAATAGTAAGGAGGTCACGATTTGAATTTTTCAGACTCGTTAAAACTTCATGAGAAACATATTGAGTTTCTTTAGGCCCAGGTCTGACTCCTCAAAATAGACTTGATTGCTGAGTAAACTTGTCCATTCAAGCTCATTAAGAATATGTGAATGGTCATCCACATTGGTGGTAGGTTATCACTTTCTTGGTCCATGTCGAATAATACGAGAAAGGAACACTCTCTTTTCTATGAAATTGAGAAGAGTATTCTCAGGCATAGGTTTATCACTTTTTTGGACATGAGGGACTAAATTTACAAAAAAGGAACCCCTGGTATGAGCTTACTTTTCTCTTTTTTGTTTTCTGGACCTAAACATGAAAAATATTATGAGTGTACTTTATGTCTTTGTCATGCTCCTTAAACCCTAAAGAACAAAGCATCGATTTTACTATTGTAAGCCCCATTTCTCGTTAATCAAATGGATCTTTTCGAGTGATCTTGCCTTCCCTCACACTCATAAAACTCAGGATATATGTTGCTTTTGAAGGAGCATTGGGCAGGTGGTAATTTAACCTTTTTCGGACCTCCTTGACGAAGTACGAGAAAGGTGCGCCTTAATTCTTCGAAAGCTAAGAGAGTTCTTATGTGGTTTGTTTTATACTTTTTCGGCCTCAAGAGACTAAATTGTACGAAAAAGCACCCCTCTGGAGTCTTATTTGGAGTTTTCAAACTCTATAAACTATGAAAACACCAAAAAGCATGTACTAGTTCGGGCTTGTAAAATCCATGAATCATTGCTTTATCAAGCATTCTTCTGTCTCTTCTTCGATCTTGCCAAAAATGAAGAAGGTCCCGAGTTTGCTTTCTTGGACTCGTTAAACCTTTATAAGAAAGGGGGGAAGGGAAGTTCATTCACATGTATTTTACATCATGGCAGCAAGTCTTGTTTCCTTGAACAAAGCACCAGTTTTGAGTCTATCAACAGTTGGGTCCTAGTATTTTGACCTTATCCCGATTCAGATTGTTTACTCCTCCAATTGGTTTCTTTTCCAATTATATGGGGAATCTGTCAATGTCTCCTACATTGCATATTTTTTTCGTTGGTATTTTTGTGTCAAAAGCTTCCTAAGTCACTTTTGTGTTGTGCTCACTGTTCAAGGATTAAACCTGTTTGCCATTCTGTAGTTGCCTTGATCTTTTGTGTCGGCCATTCCTTGGTATCGGGTCATTACATCATGTCTTCGGTGGTCCTTGTTGTGAGATTCAGTACCAATTCCAGATCCAACTAGTCTTTGACTTACCTCATGTTGGATGATCAAGGATGCCTTAATGCCTTCCTTCCAACAGGTCTCTTTCTTATCGAATGCAACACATCTTGATCTGGGAATGGGATTTAGTGTTTTATGACAGTACCTTGGGGATTACAGTCATCAATGGAAATTTCCCTCATTATTGGGTAGTGGGAATACCTTATTGTCTCCTACTCAATGGATTCTTCAAGTGTTCGACTTCAAGTCCTTGTATTCACACTTGTTAGAATGTACTAGGTACTTTGGGGACCATTTTCATTAATGGTGGGTTCCCTTACATTTGTTAACGGTTCTCATTATTGACCGGTAATCAAACGGTTTCCTCCATGTTCTACTTCAACTCCTTTATTCGCATGGTTAGGATTTGTACCTTTTTGGGCGGTTTGGATTGAAGACCTTGGGCTGACAGTAGCATCGTCATTTTTTCTATTGCTCAAGTTGCACAAGACCTTGTCACACTTCATATGACATTTTTCTAAGACATAGAACCACCTTGTATTTTTGTGGCTATGATGGATTGTTGAATATGGATCCACCTTGTTCATTTGTGGCCATGGCTCCTTTAGATTTGATATGGTGCCTTTTTGCATATTGAGCGACCATGATAGTTTCATCACTTATACATATGTTGGATCCACCTATATATTTATGGCGATGATTTGTATATGGACTTGTATGTCCTAGAGATCAGTTTTGTCTGACATTTATCTCTCTTTTAGGTACCTTTGTTCGAGCCTTTCGATCTTGGATTCTATGCTCTCTCCATACTCAACTATTTCCTTTATAATGTATTTTGGCTATCATCTTCTCCTCTAACCTCATACATTAGGGGGAATCTGTTATAGCTCAAAATGACACATATCTGCCTATGACCACTTTCCCATGTTTTTGTCGCATGTCGACACTTCCATGACAACACTTCATGAAAGTCATTGAAAAAACACCTAACTTGGAGGACCCATATATGGATTTTTGTAATTCTATTTGACCTCATCTCTACACCATTGGAAATATGTTTCAGTTAGATAAAACTTTCTAGAAGACACCAAAGTTTGCAAATGTTCAAAAGTACCCTTCAAATGAGCTTTTTTTATGTATACGCGAGTTTCCTTAAGGAAACCCACGCGTATGGTACACGACTTGCTATATATAATACTCGTGTATTCCCTAAATATGTGAATATTTTCATTGCAACCCATGTATACCTCCTGCATACGTGACTGATGTCTCTGCAACCCACGTATTCTTGCTAAAAATGTCAAAAAAATACATTTTTCGAAATTTGGGTAGTTTGGTTAGTTATGCAACTGACTCCTTCAGTTGTAACTAATTTGTCTTTGACCCTATCTCTTTAGCAACATATAAATAGAGGTAGGGAGGTCCATGAGAAGAGACTTGAACTTTTCCATTGTCATTCTAGAGGAATTGGAGCTCTCTTTTCC
Source organism: Pseudotsuga menziesii (assembly GCA_001517045.1). Taxonomy (NCBI): domain Eukaryota; kingdom Viridiplantae; phylum Streptophyta; class Pinopsida; order Pinales; family Pinaceae; genus Pseudotsuga; species Pseudotsuga menziesii. Next base: position 11,860 of record LPNX010596775.1, read on the forward strand.
CACACCTTTTCCCTAAAAGCTTTCTCCTTGTGTTGCAGAGCTTGGAGAGAAAAGAAGCAACAAAACTAGATCAAGGTTTCATGAGGTTGTGAACTTGAAGAGAAGGTATACTTGTACTTGTTTTCAAGATTAATAAAGATGTGATGTCCTTCTTCTTCCCAGATCATTGTTTAATGTGTGATTGAATTTATATTTATGATCAGATGTTTATGTTAATCAGAATAGTTTTTCATGTTTATTTGATTATCATTGCTTTATATGTGGTCATATTGGTTTGAGGAAGGTATAATTCGTTTTGTAGGTCCCTTGGAACAAGAGGAAGATTGAAGGGCTACTTGGATCAACCTTCGTTTGTCTAAGGTATGAACCATTCTAATCTTTGAATGTTGTTTATATTTTCTTGCAGAACCATTTGCATCCACCTTTCAACCCTAGTACGTTGATGGCCTCTTAAACCCTAGCCATAGGAAACTTTCCTTTACAACAAGCACTACTACCGATTTGAGCTCCCACATACCTTGCATATATTGGGAGACCCTTTTAGGAATCCTCAAACCATCTGAGTTATCCTTTTGTCCTGTCACATGAGGGTCCAGACCTTTAATCCACTCCTCTCACATATTTTTCTTGCTTCTTTAGTTTGAGTTGCGCTTGTTGTTTGTATAGTTAGGGTTTTTTAGAAGAGAGAGATAGTTTTGTTACATAGTTATGGCTTCGCCTTCTAGGACTACCAACCAAGAGACTCCTTTACAAGCATGTCTTTTGTGTTCCCTCCATATGGGGATGTTGGTCCTCCTCTCATGGCTACATTAAGCCTTCCTGGATTGACTATTGGATTACCTGTTTGGTTATTTTCCAGTCCAGTTATACCATGTACACTAGTTGCTTATGATCCTAATCCTTCATCGCAAGAGCATCAACCTCATGTTGATCCCTCTCCTTCTTCACCAAATTTGTCTTCTCCCGTTTCTCCCTCTTCTCCTGTTGAAAGTTGTAGTACTAGTAGTTAGGTGGATAAGAAGAAGAAGAAAAGGAAGATTAAGAATAAGAAAAACAAACAAAAAACCAAGTCTCAACCAATCACTCCTCCTAGTGCGGAGAGTGTTGATATGCACACCCAAAGACTGTGTAATCCCAAATTCCCTTGTAGGCTTTGCAAGGGTGATCACCTTCTGAAATATTGTCATGGTCTGGCCCTAGTTTTATAAGAGTGATCTTAGGTTTCCTGGAAAGAGATGTCATTAGCCTTTGGTCATCATGCTGATGATCCCCCCTCAACCAGTGACTCTGTGGTTAAAATTCAGAAGTGTAAAGTTAGAAATTCTTGCTTGCTATGTAAGGACATGCACTTTACTCAGACCTTTGTCCTCACATGGATGAAGCTTCTAATTTGTTGGAAGATATTACTATTTCCTGTCAACGACTTCCAACAGGTTATCATAAGTTGTCACTTGACATCCTATTGGTTGATAAAGTGGTCGATCCAAGTCCATCCTTAGTTGATCCCACTCTTCCATTGAAGAGTGAAGTCGAAGTGGTCGATCCAGTTCTAACATCGGTTGACCCCACTCTTCCATTGAAGAGTGAAGTTGAAGTGGTCAATCCAAGTCCATCCTTGGTTGATCCCACTCTTTCTTTGGAGAGTGAAGTTAAAGTGGTTGATTCGACATCATCTCCACCTGATCCCACTCTTTCATCAAAGAGTGTTAAGACTAAAGTAGTCGCTTTGACCAAATCTTCATCTTCTTCATTTTTTACAGTAGAGAATGAACTGAATCCTGCTGGATTTTTTATGCTTCATTTTGATTGTTTTCGAAAAGAGGAATTTTTTTTTGTTTCGACAGAATCCTCTCTAAGTAGTGAGGTTATTTCCTTTGACTAGAGTAACCTAACAGAGTCTCATCTTCATTCGAGTGTTCCTTTCCAGATAGTTGTGAATGTTATTGCTAGGCAGATACTTCACACTATTGTTGACAAAGGTGATTCTGTTAGTATTCTATCCTCAACTGCTTGGAAAGATTTAGGTTCACCTCAGCTTGTGCTAGCCATCAATCAGATACTAGATTTTAATCGAAGACCTACTGCACCTTTAGGGACCCTTCCTTATTTTCCTATTACATTAGGAGGGAAAATTGTCTGTATTGATGTTATGGTGGTCCAAGTTCCTTTAGATTTCAACCTGCTCCTTGGACGTGATTATGTTTACACCATGAAGGTTGTAGTGTTCACACTCTTTAAAGTTATGCATTTTCCCCATGATGGGAAGATTGTGACCATTGATCAGCTTTCATTTGTTACACTTGACCATCACATCACTCCTGGTAATCAAACTGCCATGAATGCACCGCGTGTTCTTATGGCTCTTTCCCCTTCTAGTTAGCTTCTTCCCATCATAGGTAAAATGGGGGGCATGGCTTTAGTCTATGGACATAATAATGGAGTTAAGCCACTAACTTTTATGTAATGGGGGAAACCTACCAACATTTGGATATCATATTGGGTAGGATATGGTTTGAGAGCATATTTTACTTTTGGTTTCAAGCTCGTTAAAAAATAAAACCACTCATTAAGCATAGTTTACCTTTTGGTTTCAAGCTTGCATAAAAATGAAACCATGTGGTGAGCATAGTACCAATTTTGTTTCAAGCTTGTTAAAAAATGAAACAAATTCCTTTCATCAAAGTTCCCATTCGATGTCAAGATCGTTAAAAAATTAAATGGATCTCCTCAAGAATAGTTTACCTTTTGGTTTCAAGCTTGCATAAAAATGAAACCATTCCTAAGCATAGTTCATTTTCTATTTCAAGCTCGTTAAAAAATGAAGTAGGTTTCCTTAAGCATAGTTGACCTTTTGGTTTCAAGCTTGCATAAAAATGAAACCATGTTCCAAGCATAGTTATCTTCTGTTTCAAGCTTGTGTTAAAATGAAATAGATCCCCTTCCCTTGAGTTGAGTCTTCCCTTTAGTGTTAGAACTTGAACCTTCTTTTCACCTACCTAATTCTCATTCTTCCTACCCCCCGGGTGAACATTTTCACATTAGTAACCGGGTTTTTAGGTTGGGTATGGAATAAGAATCATTAGACGAAATGAAGCTTGGGGGGCATGTCGAGCCCCTAGAAACCATGCTAGGGGTAAGCTTCGCTAGAAATCATGGTGGGGGAAATCTTCCAACCGTTGTATATCATATTAATGGAATTTTTTCAAGCATAGTTTAGCCATTGGTTTTTAACTTGCGTAAAAATGAAACCAATCTTTGATGATTCTTTCAACTGATCTTCAAGCTCATTAAAAACAGTAAGATGGTGTTGAGCTTACTTTTCATTTTTTGTGCTCTGGTTAAAACATGAAAACTGGTTTGAGCTTATTTTATTACTTTTTCATGCTCTAGATTCAAACATGAAAAAGGTTAATAGAGTCTTCTTTAATATCTTTTCAAACTCTTAAAATGTGAAAAGATAGTCAAGTACTTGTCTTCTTCATACTCATAAAAGTATTTGAAGAGCCGTCTCTCCGATGATAGGTTATCTCTTTTTTGGTTTGGATGGACTATTTACGAAAAAGGAACACTCCAGCCAATCATGGCTGGAAGAGTTCTCAAAGGTATTTTATACTTTTTCGGGCCTTAGGGACTAAATTATATGAAAAAGGACCCTTTGGAGTTTTCTTTAGTTTGTTCAGACTCTCTAAACATGAACTACACTGAGTTTTATTTCATTGGACTCATTAAATTAAACATTGAAATACCCTTTTTGGGAACAAACCCCTCCTTTCTCAGGTTCGTAAAACATATGAGTTTGGACTCATCACTTGACGAGTTACAACAAGTGTTTGCTACTGTCTTTGAACTTGTAAAAATGAAAAGAGGCACTCATCAATCATGATGGGGAAATTAAGGGAAAGGGAAAACATTTTTCAATAATGGCAGTTGTTCGTCACCTTTGAACATGGCACTTGTCTGCATTTCATTCAGTTAATTGGGTATTCAGCTTGTTTCCAAGTTGATCCACTTTCATGATTCATGCCACTCTTTTGAGTCTCTCAAAGATTGCATTGTCTCTTGTTGCATTGTGTTCCACCTCGTCAATTCAATGATGCCAAGTCTTTAGTCGTGCCACCTTATGTTCAAAAGGGAAACTATTTTGAGAGTTTACACCTGCAGTTAAAACAACTTTTTTGAGTCAGTTACTTTTGAGTCAGTCCTATGGTTACATCATACTCAAAATTCTAGAACTTTGTTCCATGTTTCGTGTCGTCAATGTGATCCGAATTTCAGGGGGAATATGATATAAATTTAGATGTATGAGTCATAAAATCATTTAATGAGAGGCCACACACTTGTAGTCATCACAAAAGCATTAAACAGAGAGGCCACCCTCTCTCATCCATGGTAATTGACAACTCATGGTTTTGTTCCATGGTATGGATTCAAGGCACATTGTACCTCTCTCATCCATGGTATTTCACAACCCATGGTTTTGACCCATGATATTGCCCCAAGGCACATTGTAATAATGTTATAAAAAGGCTCTATGCCTTCTCAATTAAGCATTCAAGGATTTTTGACATCCTACACTTCTCTTATTCTATTGCGTTGTTGGGTTACTGGTTCTAAGTGTCTTTATTAGTATGGTTTGAGAGGTGAGGCTCAAAGAACTCTCTTTGAGCCTCACCCATCCATGTGGGATATTTAATCTATGTATGTTACTCTATGCTTCAAATTTTAATAGTTTTGTAGCTTTAATCCCCTCCTCTCTTGGTATCCAATCCTTTCGGGTCTCAGCCCCCAAGATCCAGATCAGTGGTATCAGAGCAGGTACGCTCTCCATGGGAATGAGGGTTTAAGCATAGTTTAGGTTCAAAGATCTGCAAAGATTTTTAGCCTCCTTTTCGCACACTTAGATTCCATTGCTTGGCCATACACTGTAAGCATTACAGTTGGTCTGTAGACAATATAGGATATCTAAGTTTCAAGAGGAAGTTCCATGATCTCTACAACATCCAATTTTGCTCTACAAACCCTTGGCATCCTTTGTGGTCCTCTACAAAATTAAAATGGATGTTGTAAATTTCACAAAGAATTTCAGAGGATCTTCCATATCCCATTGTAAATATATTTCTTTCATCTAAAATGGGTATTTTTCGGTTTCTCATTTACCTTCCCGGTTTGTGAGATATACCTGTATGAAGCAGCACATGTCTATACATAGTGCGACCTCACATGCAGAAACTTCAAACGAGTACCACGGGATATAGAGAACATACCAGAGGCTATACCATATCTCATGGGAAAGATATTTTTGTTAGCTAAAATGGGTATTTCTCAGTTTTTCATTTGGATCTTTGGTTTGATAGGTATCATCGATTGAAGCAACATGTGTCTGGAAAACCAGTGCGTGCGCGTCCCTTGATCTTCAACAACCATTTTCTCACTCCTTGAGCCAGTACATAGAAATTATTTTATATGGATGGAAAGGTATCTTCAATATATCAAATGGGTCTTCAACGGAATTCAATTTCATCACCTGCATCAAAAGATATGAATGGATTTACAGTGAGATATCAACTCCACCAAAGACCAACTTTTTTACTTTTATGAAATCCTATTGTAATCATGGTTATGGGTTAACCACAAAAAACCCATGGTTGTGGGTCAACCACATAAAACCCACAATTATGGTTAGGGTTCAACCACGCAAAACCCACAGTTATGGTTATGGGTCAACCACACAAAACCCATGGTTAAGGGTGAACCACACAAAACCCACTGTTAGGGGTCAACCACACAAAACCCATGGTTAAGGTTCAACCACACAAAACCCACAGTTACGGTTATGGGTTAACCACGGAAAACCCTTCTCTTCATTGGCAATTGACACATTGTAATCACGGGTCTCATTTTAGTATGAAATGATGGGGACCATCATTTTCTATGGGGGGAAGAATGATCCAAATTTCAGGGGAATACGGTCTAAATTCAGATGTATGAGTCATAAAAGCATTTAATGAGAGGCCACACACTCATAGTCATCATAAAGGCATTAAACAGAGAGGCCACCCTCTCTCATCCATGGTAATTGACAACTCATGGTTTTGTTCCATGGTATGGCTTCAAGGCACATTGTACCTCTCTCATTCATGGTATTCCACAACCCATGGTTTTGACCCATGGTATTTCCCCAAGGCACATTGTAATAATGTTATAAAAAGGATCTATGCCTTCTCAATAAAGCGTTCAAGGATTTTTGACATCCTGCACTTCTCTTATTCTATTGCATTATTGGGTTACTGGTTCTGAGTGTCTTTATTAGTATGGTTTGAGAGGTGAGGCTCAAATAACTCTCTTTGAACCTCACCCCTCCATGTGGGCTATTGACTCTATGTATGTTACTCTATGCTTCAAATGTTAATAGTTTTGTAGCTTTAATCCCCTCCTCTCTTAGCATCCAAGCCTTTCGGGTCTCATCCCCCAAGATATGGATCATGATGTGGGATTCATCATGGCCCTCCTTCGACAAGACTATTCCTGTCGACATCAGCTCATCATCCAAGAATTAGTATTAGAAACAAAATATAGTACCTTGAAGTCTGTATGCCTTAATGATAGATTCTCTCACTCTTGACATAGGTTCACATCATTGACCTTTGATCGAAATATTCCATTGGGTGTTCGACATCAAAACATCTATTCACACTCAGTATATTGTACTAGGGTACCTTGGGAATCATTGACATTAATGGTGATCTCCCTCGCACTTGTTAACGGTTCATGTCATTGACCGGTAATCAAGTCGTTTCTACCATGTTCGACTTCATATCATTGTAATCACATGGATAGAATCATGCTTTATGGAAGACAAGATGAAGACCCTAGGTACTTGTTAAGCACTCATTGCTTTCCCTAGGTTTCAATGGAGTATTTGTATGAGTCCTAGAATGGATCCACATTTTTCTGTTCGTGGTTGTGCTGATATTTGCGTCTGTATAACATAGATCTACATTGTATGTCTGGTAGCTATGTCTAAATTTGAGTCTTCTTCGCATGGATCTACGTTGTATTTTAATAGCCATGAATTTTTTGTATCTCACATGGATCTATGTTGTATTGGTCGGCAGCCATGTTGTGAGTCATTTGGGACATGTATCAAAATGTGTTGTAGAAATTTGGTGATGTTCGAGAAGTTTTGACCTTTGGACCTTTTCCTGGACACTATACCTTGTTCTTTCAAAGTATATTACCTATCATTTCCCTCTAGCCATTATACTTTGGGGGGCATCTTTGCTATACTTAAATATCTTCACCCTCATGTTATTAGATAGGTATTCCCTTGTTTTCTCCAATCCCTCAAATTTTTCCCTAGAGAAATGAAAGAATAAATTAACCCCTTGCAAATTTTCCCTCTTTTGAGCTAGTAACGCTCTTTCCCCATTGACAAAAAGAGTTACCCAAGAAGCAAAGAGCCAGAACCACTCATGATACATGAGAAAAGAGTAGTGCCACTGCTTCTAGCCCTTCTAGAAGAAGCAGTTCCCCCTTATCAGTTCCAAGAAGAGTCTTTAGTAGCTATTGAAGTTGGAGAGTCTTCTTCACCACCAGAACCATTGATTGTAAGTGGAGAGACTAATGAGTTTGTTGATTCTGATATGTCTAATAATTATTATTTGATTGCGGATCCTAACAGTCCCACAAGACCAAAATGGGTAGAAAAGACCATTCATGCAGTTGGGGAACTAGCTGGAAATCCTAGTCACACTAGGAGGAATAGATGTCAATTTGAGAGTGCCCTTTGTGTCAAAGATCCTCGATTTGTTGAGAAGTGCTATCTAATGGTTGAATCAGATCCACATACATATGAAGATGCAGCACATGATCCAATATGCAAAACATCCATGAAATAATAATTCATCTCGCTCCAGAAGAACAACACTTGGGAACTGGTTGATCTTCCCCCAAGGAGGAAGCTAGTTCAATGTAAGTGGGTTTTCAAGACTAAGTTTGATGCTAATGGTTCACCTTTGAAATATAAGGCAGCTAAGGGCTACTCACAAGTACATGGTATTGAATACAATGAAACCTTTGCACCAGTTGCAAAAATGGACTCCATAAAGATAGCTCTAGCCATTGCAGCTTCAAAGTAGTGGAAAGTGCATCACATGGATGTGATGTGTGCTTTCCTAAATGGAGATCTCATTGAGGAGGTTTACATGCAGAAACCTGAAGGGATTGTTTCTAATCCATATTTAGTGTGCAGGTGTTGAGGCATGGAAAATCATAGGAACCAACAGCAAGGGATTCTCCCCAGTCAACATTCCCAACTAGCCCGTGACTGTTTAGGATGGGGAATCCGTCCGGTTTGCGGTCTAGCTACCATAGGTCAAATAAAAAAAATAAAGGGTTTTACTGGTTGCATCCCAGTCCACCGTGTATATTTTTGTGTTTTTAACTTTAAGTATGATATGCAAGTGCCTATCTAACATGCAGATTGATAAAGAATACGAGGAGCGGTCACAATGTGATGCACAGGTTCTTACCTCTCGTCTTAAACTCTCTTGCATCTAAATCACACACAACAAAAAAGAAACTAACTAAGATGTCCCTAGGGAGAAAGATTATCGTTTAATGAGTAATGTATTACTTTTCATGTATTAAGATAAATCACAGGTAGCTGTTCTTTGAATCAAAACACATAAACCTAAATAAAGATATGCACAACAAGATAGCTCATTATTTGTTAAGACATTCATTACTCACAGTGGAAATCATCATAAAATAAACCAGAGAACATTCATACAAGAACATAGATTCAGAAAGTTAGAACGATCTCACAGTTAATGAAATACGGCTGAAAACCAAATAGTTCCCCTTCATCATCATTCATTGCACAACATTTGAACATTCCACCCAAAACTTTCTCCAACAAGCAAAATTGTAATTATATTATTGCAAAACGAAATAATTCCTCTTACAACAAGTTTTTCACAAGTCTCACTGGGAAAAATCCCCTTCTCTATCTAACTCTCCTATACTTATTCAAAAGGAAAAAACTTTTGGGCTGTCCCCAAATGACCCCTGGGCTTCCCCAACGTTTCATCTCCCACAATTGTCTCATATTTAGTGCTTATACAATTTACAATATATTACATTTAAACAAACTAATAAAGCACTTAAGTGGAGGGTCCCGCTTGATTGCTCAGGAACTTCTTCCATGCTAAGGCTTCTAATGCAATGTTCTCGAACTCAGAAGGCTCGAGAAAATGAATATTAATTTCAAAATTTGCAGCCTGATTTTTAATTACTTCAATCCTGGCTGAACTTAAGCGTAGTTGATCTTCCAGTAACTGCACACTGACCACTGAATGAGCTACTTCATCTTTCAAGATCTGCTCGTCCAATACCTTGACCTATTGAATTCTCTGTTCATCTTCTTGATATCTCTTCTGTAACATCTCTATGAACAGGTCGTGATCTGGAAATGCGTCTATTCTCTGCTCAATAGCCACTTGACATTGGTTGTAAGTGATCAACAGTCTTCTAAAAACTCGATGCAAGATCCTTTCGTTTTCTTTACAGCCTTCTTAATTTCTTCCACTGAGTTTATGGCAAACTCTAACAAGTCATAATCTTTTTTTAAGCCTTGTTGACCCTTTTCTAGTAAGTCTGCAGGGATCTCCTCATTGGCCTCCAATCTTGCTATTCTTTCCGTTAGGACTTCTAAAATGTCCTGAGTCCTATCTATGAAATATGAAGAAATCTCCAAGAGTTATTCTAATCTATTATCTACCTGCAAAACTTTGCATCTCTTTTCTTCTATGGACACCTGCAGCCTATGCATTTTGCTTCTTTGTGTTAAGACATGGTCTTTGAAAGGTTGAATGCTGGTATGCTATTCTTTGGCCTCTTCCAAAGATGCTACTAGTGAAGCAATTTGTTCATTAAACTCTTCTTCTTGCACTTGATATTGTTTCTCCATTTCTTCCAAGGTAGCCCTTTGTATTTCCAGATCCCCAATCTTACTTTACAGTTGGTCTTTTTCTGCATGAAGACCCTCATATGCTATTTTGATCCCATCCTTTTCTGTCATTAGCTCCTGATATTCTTGCCGCAATTTTTCTAAGCTTTCCTAGACAACTTCCAAATACATCTTGTCTACTTGGAGGGACTGAAGCTCTGCCTTTGAGGACTTTGCTTCATTTTGGATGTCTTCAAACTTCCTCTTTAATTTGTTGCCTTCATCTCTGTCCTTTTTCAGAGCGTCTCTCAATTGGGCAGCAATTTTCCTTGATTGCTCAAGGTCTGTCATTATTCGATCCACTTTATCTTCAGAGGTGTGGATCAATGCTACTCCAGCTTGAATTGTCAGTCTTGGGTCCTTGTCTGTCCCATGGACCATAGTTTTATCATTTATCATCCTCCCTGAATGCCCCCCAGTTTCAACTTTCTTCTCAGTCCTCTTCACAATTCTTTTCCTTTCTCTGTCATAAAAAATGGTACTGAAGTCTAGGACTTCTTCCCCTTTCTTTTGTTCAAAAGGGATCAGTCTTAAGCCAGAAACAACAACCTGCCCTAAAGTGTTTCCAGCAGTTGCAGCAGGGTCTTGAGAATCAGGATCATCCTAATATTGCACTTGAGTGTCTGCAGAGTTAGAATTTTGTTGCTCTGTTGTGGATCCTGTCAGTTTCAGCCTTTCCGCTTCCCGCTTCTTAAGCTCTTCATCCTCTTTCTTTTTTCTTTCTTCTTCTTCCCTCTTGACAGCTTCCTCTGCACTCTTAGCTGCATCTTGTTCAGCTTTCTTCTTTTCTTCCTCCTCACTTCTAAGCCAACTTTCGACCTCCTCTGCTAGTCTCCTAACATCTTCTTCTCTTTTCCTGGCCTCCTCTTCATCTTCTTTCTTCTGCTCTTCCTGGCCCTTACCACCTTTGGTGGTGATCTTCTTTTTTAAATCTTCTTTTTAATGCAGTCATATTTTCTGCATTTCTGAAAGTTTCCTCATCTTTATCCCAATGGTTCGTATATTCAAAATGCACATTGGCTTCCTTGCAATGCTCTGCCACTTTACTCTGAGAATCATTCCTATGGAAGCTCATTTCTTCAAAGTGAAATTTCTCCAGTTCTTGTACAAAATCATCAGCTTTTTAACTTTTGAAAACTTATAACTTCCCAATCTGAATGGTATGGGAGGATAAGTTTCCTTCTTGTGCTCGAACAAAAAACTCCCTTTACTGTCCAAGAAAACCTGCCTAACTGCTTCTTTGTGTACCACATACTCAGTGGCATATTTGGGAAGCAACAAAGGTGCCCTGGAGCAACCATACATTCTAATATACATCTCGTCCTCAGTCAAGTAGTAATTTGCAAACTCTTCAATGACTTTCAGTGCTTCTTCAGACATGCAATTGCATTCTTTCAAGAAAATCAACGTATACAAGGGCATGATAAATTGTTCACACACTTCTCTATAATGATTGTGATATTTGTGTGCCCATAATGGCTTGTAGGACATCTACACAGGGGTTCTGTACCTGTCCCATATGCACCTTAGGTTGGGTAATGGTTGATTGCACAATATACAATCAATTAATATGGAGCTCATGTAGAACTCAGATTTTTTCTGGGACACCCCTCCCAGTGCTAAAACAATGCAAGCCGAGAGACTGGTAGACACAATATTTTCCCAGTTGAACACAGTCCCTCGATGGCTACATAGAAGATGATAGGAACCCATCCTATCTTAAAACTTCTTCCATGGGCTCTTACAAAAATTTTGTTTAGCATTAACGCAATAAACCTGTAAGGGGTCCTTAAAGTAGCTATGTCATACTCCCCTAATGGTCTGGTTCGGAAATTCTTACTAGGTACAATCATTCTTTTTACAGTTTCAACCGGGTCTCGGTTAACCTCCTTCAGCCAACCTTCAGTTACGTAAACTTGGGCTACTGGTAAGTGGTAAGCTAATGATACATAACTAGGGCTATAAGCATCATAGCCTTGCTTTTCATTGTTGGCCAAAATCATGGTAGTCATGTCTACCCTAGGAAGAATCCATCCAATTACTTCTGAGCATGGGAAAATCTCAATCCTGGTAGCTACCTTCATTAAGGTAGATTTTTCAATATTATCATATATTGTTACTTCTTCAAAACTGGTGTCAGGCACTTCCTAGTGTGAAATTAGTCTGTAAATTTCACCCCACTTGTATTCAAGTTCTGCCCCAATGGTGCATCTAGTGTCTTAGTAATTGCACTCAACCTTTGTGATAACCTCCACCTCAGGTTCTTCTTCAACTACAAGAGTTTTCTTTTTCTGCCTCTTTGACATCTCGTCTTCGGAAAAGTTGCCCTATCATACAACAAAATGTCTTTTAGGTCCTATGAGCTATTCAACCAATATTCAAAGAATGAAGACAAAACTACATAAGCATTTACCTTGGCCACGTTAGTCATGATTGAATCCATGTAAAATACAGAACCATAGCTAACTATCAAATAATCTTGCACAAGATAGGTTTACAAAAATATTAGATCCTACCCATGACTAAAAAATAGTATGATCAACCAAAAACATCATAGCTTCGCTAACATTGTAGAATTTCTCCCGGCAAAGAAACCAGCCTAATCAAAACTACATCCTCGACATTATCGACCTCAGAATAATATGCCCTAACTTCCTACTCAAAATAAATCTCATCAAAACGAGGCATATCCTCAAAACCGCGACCTTACTCTCAAACACGTGAGCAACCAAATCACCCAAAAAACAAACCCTCCAGCATTTTTAGCAAACAAGGATAAGTTCCTACCCACTACAAAAGAAAGGAAAAATTCTCCCCCCAGACGGCCATATGCAAACCAGGAAAAGCTGGTGCAGACAGCATAACACTCGTCTGTACCAGTTTCGTAAACAGTCAGGAAATAATCGAAAACTCATAACGGTTCTGCAACATTCATCAAGGAGAATGAGAACCCCCCCAGCTGCTAACTGTCAAAATAAACCACATATACGCTAATAAAACCACAACCTTGTGCCCAATTGACCATGGTGGGAGAAAACCCAACCAAGGATGAAAACCCTAGTTCAAAACTCAACTAAAAGGGGTAGAACATTGTTAGCCTACCTGGCAAGGAGCTGTGCAGTCGACAAGGAGAATCTGACGGCTTCCACAGCGATGCCACCTACGATTGAGATCTCGATAGCTAAGGTACAATGCCCAGTTCGATATGATAATGACAACGAAGGCACGGGTGCATAGGAAAAATAACAGAAAAGAAACCCAAAATCCCATATATATATATATATATATACCGGTGAAAATAAAACCCTCGATGGGAAAAACAAACCAAATCGTTCGGTGGAACCACTAAGGGATCGGCATCCAAACTGCTAATGGGCTGCAACGGCAGAAAATGAAACAACTGTGAGCTCCGCAATGCAAAGAAATACGTCGGTGAAAAAATAACTAAAAAACAACTCATATCAGAGCTCAAACAAACTATCACCTCGGACTATAAGTTTTTTAGATCGCCGCAACGATAGAAGCTGTAAAAGCAAAAAGTTCCATAGACTAGTAAAAAATCAAGGCAAATAAAAACAAAGATTAAGCGAAACATCGGCGAATGGGAAAACCAAAACGCGGGATTTTAGTCTGTTACAGAGACGTAACGATGGAGCGCAAATACACTAAGGCTTTCACAAAACAAAACCAATGGCGATCGGAAAGGATCAAAACCTCCGTCGTGGTGTTCACAATTTCTCATCTGAAACGGTGGAAATATAAAGCACTAGTGCTCCGATGGTTATCAAACAAAACACCAACAATAAAATATAAACGAGAGCGCATCAGCGGAAGATAGAGCTTTGGATCAGGTCGTCATTCTACTACACCTCTGCAACGACAGATGCGTAGTTGACTATGATTCCGATTTCATAGCTTCAACAAATTCTGATAGTGAGATAAGAAATCGCTGTAAGCCATATTATAAACCAAAGGCAGCACCAGCATAAATATATTCATTCAACAGTCAACAATCAAAATTGCAGTAAAATCAAGAAATACCAACAGAACTAAGCAAGACAAATTTAAAATGAGGGTCCCAAATTTTTTAGAGATTTGGGAAATCATTGCAGCTGCAACAATTGGCGACTAACTAGTGAAACCCATATCTCTGAATCAACCCTTCCCTCAATAGTAGACTGTTTAGCCATTAAGCTAATAGGTTGAATTCTTGTAGATGCTTGTATTCCTACAATGGCAAACATATGCACTCCAATCATTAATGACAGCCCAATTTTGGAAATGGGAACACCAAAATCTCAAAGTCAGGATAACTCTTTTGAGGCCTAGTATATGAGTTTTATTTTACCTCTATCTTTGGGTAGTTTCCAGCTTGGACACCACAGGATTGTAACATATGGTAAACATAAGTATTCATTTGTTCCTCATTCCCATGCCATTTTACACTTTTGTGCCTTTTGAACCTTTTGTTCTTTTGAGTCCTCCTTATGCCTTTCTTTCTGAATTTTATTCAGGCTCTTCTATCCATAGTGTCCTTTTGTGTGAGAGATGTGTTTAATTTTCAGCTCACAGACGGAGAAGAAATTTTGGCAAATTTGTATTCATATGATTCGGTACTTTGCTTTGATAGGTATTGCTTCTTTTAGGAGTTTTGACTCTTATCAGCCTTTAGACTTTCAAATCTTGGCATGGGATCATTTGTATATAATAAACTGTTTACCTTGCTTACTTTCTGTGGGTATTTTGCTCTCACCCCCTAGGAAATTTTAGATGTGAAATGGATGGAGCCTCGAAATAGTATTCCAGACTTTTTGATCCTAAGTTATTTTCAGGGATTTAGCAGGACTTCAATGAGTTCATGGCCATTTAGGAAAACTACTTACTAGAAGAAATTCTATCAGCTCCAATAAGAATACACAGTCTTATACCAAATATTTTAGTTAATCAAGAACCCTGATGCTTTCCATGCAACAAAAAGTTTGCCTCTTTTATTCAAACCAAACCAAAAGTAACTAGAAACAACAGTAACAAATCAAAGTTAAAAATCTAGATCAAATTATTTATGTACAAGGTTATCAAGAGAAAAAACCAAGAAAAATAAAATTTGAGAACTAAACCACTACCTGATTAGTTCTCTGCCCACCCCTATCGATCTAGCAACTTGTAAGTTAAGGGGCTAGGCTCAACTACAAATGTGAAATACCTAACCATTATCTAATTCTACCATTCTTGAAACAAAAACTACATCTACTAATTTACAATCAATCTCATCAGCCCATGAACATTGAAGGAGATTGGGCTGGGTGTTTACTATGTTGCTAGTTTCTTCAAGCTCAATTAGATAATTCCCCAATACAGAATTTACTAATTCATTTTCTTCTTCCAAATTAGTGACAGTGTGTTTCATGTAGGGTTCCCTTAAGATTTTGATCTGATTTGGGGCTCCTTTATGAGGCAGCCACAAATGTGACCAATCTGAAGCAAATAACCCATTTAACCTCGCTAATTAGTCTCGGTTCAAAATAATTCCATAACCATCAGGTATGTCTTCCACCACAATATCAATATATTGACATATCTTTTCATTTGCATATAAACGAATGAGAACATTCTCCATTTCCCCGACTACTTTCACATTAGTTCTGTCTAATTAAGTAACTTCCCAAGCAGTAGGTTTAAGCTGTCCATTAATCCTTTTGCAAACTACAAGTGGCATAACATTTACTGATGATCCAGAATCTACCAAACAATTATGCACCTTATGATTCAAAATTTCCAAAGTCAAAAGGAAAGGTGGGGTTTTAAACCTAGTTTTCCCTTCCCCAATTGCTGCAACAACTTCCTCCATAGGTTGGTTTTCTGTGGGTAGCTATTCCTTTGGTTCTTCAGGTTTTTTGATATTTTCCTTGTCATCACCTACTTGGTATTCCATAGGCTTAACAGGCATGTTGATTTGCTTCGGACCTTGACCGGTAATAGTGACTTTAGGTACCTCACCATCAACGTTGTTCTTTGGTTGTTTCTTGACATTCTCTTGCAATTTATTGATCTTTAAGAGCATTGAATTGTTTTTATTCACCAAATCCAGGCCTTTTGTTGTCATTTTTATTTCTGGTATCCCCTCAGGTTTCAAAATACTTCTTTCTGTATCAAAAAGCGAGACACGGTCCCACAAAAACATGGTATCATTTTCTTGTTTTTCTGTGGTTTTACTACCCTTTTCCTCTTCATCACTGTCCTCAGTTAATTTAGAATCCAAAAGATAATTCATTACCAATGTCATTGAATTTATCCATTGAAGACAATTAACATCCCCTCAAAATCATGTGATTGCTCCTCTTTAGGTTTAGACAGTAATAAGGCTTTCTTCCCAAAAGGTTTTTTCTCCAGATTGCTCAGGATAATCTTCTATACTTTCCTTTTTAGCCTCTACTCTTTCAGCTTCTTGATAAGCCTCCGATAACGTAGGATTAACTTGAGCTTTTGCGAACATATCCAAGTCAGGACCTAAAGCTGAGGTATAATACTCAATCAGAACCTTGTTTCAGGGCTTATCAGTTGCAGAGAAATTCTTAAGGTAAGCAGAAAATATTTGAGTAAAATTATGTACCTTTTCCTTTCTTTCTTTTTTCAAAGCGCCCAAACCTTTCATTAGTGCTGCATGTGTCTTTTGGGATGCATATTTACTTCTGAAAATCCTTTCAAAGGTATCCCAATTTGGGATTGAGTTTGCAGGCAAACCAAAATACCATGAGGCTGCTACTCCTTTAAAGGTATGCGTAAAAAGTCTGCATACTACATCTTCATGTTCTCCAGCTTTTAGTCCTTCTATGGCCAAGTAGAAACTTTGCAAATGGTCATCTACTAAAATCTTATCATTTGGGTCAAACTTGGGTAGCATCTTCTCAAAATCTTGAGGTAAGTCATGCAACGGAGGTGCTAAGTTTAGAGGTGATCTAGCTTTCCAAGCAGGTGGTGGATTTGGTGGATCAGGTGGCTGATTTGCATTTACACCTACCATGAGTCTGGGTGGAGAGTCAGGAGGTGAGTGAGAAGGAGTATGGACAGGTGAATCGTTAAGTGTATCAGGGCCTACTTGATTCAAAGGCTGAACAACTTCTTGTAATGATACTTCTACTAATTCTTCCAAATCTCCAACCAACACTGAATCTTCCAAGATGGGATGGTCTTTCTTCTTGTATTCTCTTCGGGGTAAATCAGGGATAGTGGGTAATCCTCCAATACTCTTCACATATGCTCTAGTGTGTCTCCTTAGATCATTAACAACTTCATTTTCTACATAATACAAATGTTCTTTCCACTTCTCTTCAAGATTCGGATTGGGAAATAAATTGCTTTCAAAATTAACACTGGTGGATTAATTTCAAGGAAATGGGTTTCCTCGGCCATCCATGCACTAGTGGCCCTCCTTCTGGCACCAAAAACTTGTTGAGGCCTGGAAAATCGCAGGTGAAAATAGCAAGGGATTCTCCCCAAATAACGTTCCCAACTAGCCCATGACTATTTGGTATGGGGAATCCATCCGGTTTGTGGTCCAGCTACCGTAGGTCAAATAACAAAAATAAAGGGTTTTACCGGTTGCGGCCCGGTCCATTGTGTATATTTTTGTGTTTTTAGCTTTAAGTATGATATGCAAGTGCCTATCTAACATGCAGATTGATAAAGAATATGAGGAGCGGTCACAATGTGATGCGCAGGTTCTTACCTCTCATCTTAAACTCTCTCGCATCTGAATCACACACAACAGAAAACAAACTAACTAAATTGTCCCTAGGGAGAGAGATTATCATTTAATGAGTAATGTATTACTGTTCATTTATTAAGATAAATCACAGGTATTTTTTCTTTGAATCATAACACATAAACATAAATAAAGATATGCACAACAAGATAGCTCATTGTTTGTTAAGACATTCATTACTTACAGTGGAAATCATCATAAAATAAACCAGATAACATTTGTACAAGAACATAGGTTCAGAAAGTTAGAATGATCTCAGAGTTAATGAAATACGGATGAAAATGAAATACTTCCCCTTTAGCATCATTCATTGCACAACATTTGAACATTCCACCCAAAATTTTCTCCAACAGGCAGAATTGTAATTATATTATTGCAAAATGAAATGGTTCCTCTTACAACAAGTTTTTCACAAGTCTCACTAGGAAAAATCCCCTTCTCTATCTAACTCTCCTATACTTATTCAAAAGACAAAAACTTTTGGGCTGCCCCCAAATGACCCCTGGGCTTCCCCAGCATTTCATCTCCCACAATTGTCTCATATTTAGTGCTTATACAATTTACAATATATTACATTTAAACAAACTAATAAATCACTTAAGTGGAGGACCCCGCTTGATTGTTCAGGAACTTCTTCCATGCTAAGGCTTCTGATGCAATGTTCTTGAACTCAGAAGGCTTGAGAAAACGAATATTAATTTCAAACTTGTAGCCTGATTTCTAATTACTTCAATCCTGGATGAACTTAAGCGTAGTTGATCTTCCAGTAACTGCACACTAACTGCTGAATGAGCTACTTCATCTTTCAAGATCTGCTCATCCAGGACCTTGACTTGTTGAATTCTCTGTTCATCTTCTTGATATCTCTTCTGTAACATCTCTATGAATAGGTCGTGGTCTGGAAATGCATCTATTCTCTACTCAGCGGCCACCTGAAATAGGTTGTAAGTGATCAACAGTCTTCTACAAAACTCGATGCAAGCTCCTTTCGTTTTTTTTATAGCCTTCTTAAATTCTTCTGCTGTGTTTATGGCAAACTCTAACAAGTCATAATCTTGTTTTAAGCCTTGTTGATCCTTTGCTGGTAAGTCTGCAGGGATCTCCTCATTGGCCTCCAATCTTTCTATTCATCCTGTTAGGACTTCTAAAATGTCCCGAGACCTACCTATGAAATATGAAGAAGTCTCCAAGAGTTCTTCTAATCTATTATCTACCTACAAAACTCTGCATCTCTCTTCTTCTATGGACACCTCCAGCTTATGCATTTTTCTTCTTTGTGTTAAGACATGGTCTTTGAAAGGCTAAATTTCGGTCTGCTGTTCTTTGGCCTCTTCCAAAGATGCTGCTAGTGAAGCAATTTGTTCTTTAAACTCTACTACTTGCACCTGAGATTGTTTCTCCGTTTCTTCCAAGGTAGCCCTTTGTATTTCCAGCTCCCCAATCTTACTTTGTAGTTGGTCTTTTTCTACATGAAGACCCTCATACATTGTTTTCAGCCCATCCTTTTCTGTCATTAGCTCCTGATATTCCTGCTACAATTTTGCTAAGCTTTCTTGGGCAACTTCCAAAGACATCTTGTCTACTTGGAGGGACTGAAGCTCTGCCTTTGAGTACTTTGCTTCATTTTGCATGTCTTCAAACTTCCTCTTTAATTTGTTGCCTTCATCTCTCTCCTTTTTCAAAGTGTCTCTCAATTGGGAAGCATTTTTCCTTGATTGCTCAAGGTCTGTCATTATTCAATCCACTTTATCTTCAGAGGCATGGATCATTGCTGCTCCAGCTCGGATTGTCAGTCTTGGGTCCTTGTCTGTCCCATGGACCACAGTTTTATCATTTATCATCCTCCCTGACTGCCCCTCAGTTACAACTTTCTTCTCAGTCCTCTTCACAATTATTTTCCTTTCTCTGTCATAAAAAATGGTACTGAAGTCTGGGACTTCTTCCCCTTTCTTTTGTTCAAAAGGGATCATCTTAAGCCAGAAACAACAACCTTCCCTAAAGTGCTACCAACAGTTGCAATAGGGTCTTGAGAATCAGTATTATCCTGATCTTGCACTTGAGTGTCTGCAGAGTCAGAAGTTTGTTGCTCTATCATGGATCCTGTCAGTTTTGGCCTTTCCGCTTCCTGCTTCTTAAGCTCTTCATCCTCTTTCTTTTTTCTTTCTTCTTCTTCCCTCGTGGCAACTTCCTCTGCACTCTTAGTTGCTTCTTGTTCAGCTTTCTTCTTTTCTTCTTCCTCACTTCTAAGCCAACTTTCAGCCTCCTCTGCTAGTCTCCTAGCATCTTCTTCTCTTTTCCTGGCCTCCTCTTCATATGCTTTCTTCTGCTCATCCTGGCCCTTGCCACCTTTGGTGGTGATCTTCTTTTTAATGCAATCATATTTTCTGCATTTCTGAAAGTTTCCTCATCTTTATGCCAACGGTTCGTTGATTCAAAATGCACATTAGCTTCCTTGCAATGCTCTACCACTTTACTCTAAGAATCATTCCTATGGAAGCTCATTTCTCCAAAGTGAAATTTCTCTAGTTCTTGTACAAACTCATCATCTTTTTTAACTTTTGAAAACTTATAACTTCCCAATCTGAACGGTATGGGAGGATAAGTTTCCTTCTTGTGCTTGAACAAAAAACTCCCTATACCGTCCAAGAAAACCTGCCTGACTACTTCTTTGTATACCACATAGTCAGTGGCATATTTGGGAAGCAACAAAGGTGCCCTGAAGCAACCATACATTCTAATATACATCCCATCCTCAATTAAGTATTAATTTGCAAACTCTTCAATGAATTTCAGTGCTTCTTCAGACATGCAATTGCATTCTTTCAAGAAAATCAACGTATACAAGGGCATGATAAATTGTTCACACACTTCTCTATAATGATTGTGATATTTGTGTGCCCATAATGGATTGTAGGACATGTACACAGGGGTTCTATCCCTGTCCCATATGCACCTTAGGTTGGGGAATGGTTGATTGCGCAGTATACAATAAATCAATAAGGAGCTCATGTAGAACTCAGATTTTTTCTAGGACAGCCCTCCCAGCACTGAAGCAATGCAAGCTGAGAGACTGTTAGACACAATATTTTCCCAGTTGAACATAGTCCCTTTGGTGGCTACATAGAAGATGATAGGAACCCATCCTATCTTAAAACTTCTTCCATGGGCTCTCCCAAAAATTTTGTTCAACATTAACATAATAAACCTGTAAGGGGTCCTTAAAGTAGTTGTGTCATACTCCATTGCTGGTCTGGTTCCGAAATTCTTACCAGGTACCGTCATTTTATTTACAGTTTCAACTAGGTCTAGGTTAATCTCCTTCAGCCAACCTTCACTTAGGTAAACATGGGCTTCTGGTAAGTGGTAAGATAATGATACATAACCAGGGATGTAAGAAACATAGCCTTGCTTGTCAGTGTTGGCCAGAATCATGGTAGTCACGTCTGCCCTAGGCAAAATCCATCCAATTACTTCTGAGCATGGGAAAATCGCAGGCCTGGTAGCTACCTTCATTAAGGAAGATTTTTCAATATTAGCATATATTGTTATTTCTTCAAAACCGGTGTCAGGCACTTCTTGGTGTCAAATCAGTCTATAAATTTTTCCCCACTTATATTCAGGGTCTACCCCGGTGGTGCATCTGGTTTCTTCGTAAATGCACTCAACCTTTGTGATAACCTCCACCTCAGGTTCTTCTTCAACTACAGGAACTTTCTTTTTCTACCTCTTTGACATCTTGTCTTCGAAAAAGTTGCCCTGTCATACAACAAAATGTCTTTTAGGGCCTATGAGCTGTTCAAACAATATTCAAATAATGAAGACAAAAATACATAAGCATTTACCTCAGCCACGTTATTCATGACTGAATCCATGTAAAATAAAGAACCAGAGCTAACTATCAAATACTCTTGCACAAGATAGGTTTACAAAAAATCTTAGATCCTGCCCATGACTAAAAAATAGCATGATCAACCAAAACCATGATAGCTTCGCTAACATTGTAGAATTTATCCCAGCAAAGAAACCAGCCTAATCAAAACTGCATCCTTGGAGTTATCAACCTCATAATAATATGCCCTAACTTCCTGCTCAAAATAAATCTCATCAAAATGAGGCATATCCTCAAAACTGCGACCCTAGTCTCAAACACGCGAGCAACCAAATCACCCAAAAAACAAACCCTTCAGCATTTTGAGCAAACCAGGGTAAGTGCCTACCCATTGCAAAAGAAAGAAAAACTTCACCCCCCACCCCTGGATGGCCATACACAAACCAGGAAAAGTCGGTGCTAACAGTGTAACGCTCGTCTGCACCAGTTTCCTAAACAATCGGGAAATAATCGAAAAATCATAACAATTCTGCAACATTCATCAAGGAGAATGAGAACTCCCCCCCCAAGCTACTAACTGTCAAAACGAACCACATATATGCTGATAAAACCACAACCTTGTGCCCAATTGACCGCAGCGAGAGAAAACCCAACCAAGGATGAAAACCCTAGTTCAAAACACAACTGAAAGGGGTAGAACATAGCTAGCCTACCTGGCAAGGACCTGTGTAGTCAACAAGGAGAATTTGACAGCTTCCATAGCGATGCCACCTATGAATGAGCTCCTGACAGCTAAGGTACAACGCCTAGTTCGATACAATAATGACAGTGCAGGCACGGTTTCATAGGAAAAATAATAGAAAAGAAACCCCAAATCCCATATATATATATATATATATATATATATATATA
>LPNX010596775.1:35743-88142 GCA_001517045.1 Pseudotsuga menziesii
TTATATGCAACAAAGGTCACAGCTCGAACCTGGAAGATGCCTAGCCTTGCATATTTCATGGAATCTCTCACACAAGAACAAGACAAGCTGGTGATGATGGGCACCATCAAACCATCCAAAGATCAAGATTTGATTGCTGGAGATTCGAGGGTGGATTCAAAAAGCAAAAAGAAAGCTAAAAATCCACCTGAGCAAAGAAGAGAAAAGAAGCAATCTCCAGAGGATCAACAAGGTCCCAAGAAAAATACCCAGAAGAAGAAAAACAAAGGTGAAATGAACAAGTGCTCATACTGTTCGAAGGGCAATCACACTGAAAGCTCTTGTATGAAAAATCAGATTGATATGCTGACCAATCTCCTGGAGAAGAATGGCATCTCCCTTCCAGAAAGCTCAAAGAAGAGAGAAGGAGGATCAAGTTCCGATGACAGAGAGAGAGAGTTCATGCTCTAGTTGCTGGCACATCAAGCTCACCCAGTTTTATCATAGATTCTGGAGCTTCAAGACACATGGTTTCGACTAAGGAGGCCTTCTCCTCACTGGATATGTCGAAAGGACCATCTATTATACTAGGAGATGACTCTCTCACTAAAAGTAAAGGCAAAGGAAGAATAGATCTTTATCATGGGCAGTTCAATAATGTGCTGTATGTCCCTGGTCTCGCCTCCAACCTTCTGTCAGTGTACCAGATGACCCACACTGGGTCTCATAAGAAAGTCATATTCTCCCCCGATGAAGTTGAGATCACAGAAATCTCAACTGGTAGAGTCATTGCAAAAGGAGTAGCGAATCATGCTCAAAAGGTATACATGTTTTCACACTTCCTACCTTACTCAAACTCCTCTGCTCTTCTCATTCATGTTAATGAAGCTAGCAAGCTGTGGCATGAAAGATTTGGCCATCTAAATTACAAGTATCTGTCTGATCTTAGTGAGAAAGATATGGTCATAGGGTTGCCCAAGATAAAATTTTCCAAAGGAGTCTGCCAAGGTTGTATCCTAGCAAAACATCCAGAGCACAAATTTGAGAAAGCTAGTCATGAGAGAACCTCTGCACCCCTTGAGCTGATTCACAGTGATGTTGCTGGCCCATTCCCTCATATGTCCATGAGTCAGGCCAAATATGCATTGACCTTTATTGATGATTTTTCCAGGTATTGTTGGGTTCACTTCATGAAACACAAGTCTGAAGTTTTTGGCCTATTCAAAGTCTTTAAGGCTTTGGTTGAAAACCAGTGTGGAAGGAAACTCAAGGTCCTCAGATCTAACAATGGTGGTGAGTATGTCAAGTTTGAGTTTATTAACTATTGTGCAGATGCAAGTATTCAGATGTAGCATTCTATCCCTTACACACCACAACAAAATGGTGTTGCTGAGAGGAAGAACAGATCACTGAAGGAGATGGCAACATGCATGATGGAGGCCAAAACTTTGACACCAAAGTACTGGGCCGAATCTATCAACTGTGCAGCCTATATTTAGAATAGGGTTCCTCACAAACATCTTTATGGTATGACTCCTTTCGAAGCATGGAGTGGGCACAAGCCAGATGTGACCCATTTCAGGATTTTTGGCTCAAAGGCATGGGCTAGAATCTCGACAGAGAAGAGGAAGGCTTTGCAGCCCCAAAGCCAAGAGTGTCTTTTTTGTGGGATACTCTAAAGATTCAAAAGGGTACAAGTTGATAAAATTGAGCACAAACAAATCCTTCATTGAAAGGTGTGTTCAGTTTGAAGAAGAACCCCTTGCATAAGTGGAAATTGGTGAAGCCTCTTCACCACCTGAACCTCAAGAAGTAAGTAAAGAGTTTGTTGAACATGCTGATTCTAATTTTTCTAATGGAGATGATTTTATTTCATACCCAAACAGCCCCACAAGGCCTAAATAGGCATCCAAGACACTACATGCAGCAGGAGAGCTAGCTGGGGATCCCAATGACCCAAGGAGGACTAGATCTCAATTTGAGAGTGGTTTGTGCATGAAGGATCCTATGTTTGATGAAAAATGCTATTTGATGGTGGAGCCTGATCCTCAAACATATGAAGAAGCAGCAAGAGATCCAAGATGGAAAGCTTCCATGAAGGAGGAGTTCAGCTCACTCCAGAAGAGCAACACATGGGAGCTAGTGGATCTTCCCCCAGGGAGAAAACTAGTACAGTGTAAGTGGGTCTATAAGGCCAAATTTGCTACTGATGGTTCACCACTGAAGTACAAGGCTATATTGGTAGCTAAATTCTACTCACAATTTCATGGCATCGATTACAATGAGACCTTTTCCCCAGTGGCAAAAATGGACTCCATCAGGCTAGCTCTAGCCATTGCAGCCTCAAGGCAATGGGAGGTACATCACATGGATGTAAAATGTGCCTTTTTGAATGGATATCTCACTGAGGAGATATATATGCAGCAGCCTCAAGGTTTTTCTACTAACCCTTCTCTTGTGTGCAGGTTGAGAAAGTCATTGTATGGGCTAAAGCAAGCCCCCAGGGCTTGGTATGCCAAGATAGATAGCTTCTTGCTATCTCTGAATTTTGTTCGGTGAAAATCAGATCCAAATGTATATTTGAAATTTGTTAATGGTTCATTAATGATCATTTTTTTATATGTTGATGACCTCGTCATTACAGGAAGCTCACAGGCTGAGATTGCTTCCTTAAAAGGAGCTATGAACCAAGCCTTCTCCATGACAGATTTGGGGCTCTTAAGTCAATTTCTGGGGCTTGAGATCTCTCAATCCAAAGCTGGAATAAAGGTGCACCAGTCCAAGTATGCCTTGCATTTGCTGATCAAATTCAGAATGCAAGATTGTAAAGCAAGAAAAACTCCTTTCCTTTCAGGAGTGAAGCTGGAGGAAGATGATTCTCCACCGATGGTAAACAATACACTGTATAGACAATTGATTGGATGTTTATTGTATTTGACACATACTCGACCTGATATTTGTTATGCAATAAGTGTGGCTTCTAGATTCATGGATCAGCCTCATGAGATCCATTGGAAAGCAGCCAAAAGGATCCTTAACTTTGTTCAGGGAACAAGGACACATGGGATCTTCTATAAGGAAAAATCTAATCTTGATTTGATTGGATTTACTAACAGTGATTGGGCAGGTGATAGCACAGATAGAAATTCCACTTCAGGGTATGTGTTCATGCTTGTAGAAGGACCAATCAGCTGGTCAAGCAAGAAACAGAGTGCCATTGCACTCTCATCTACAGAAGCTGAGTACAGAGGAGTTGTTAATGCAGCAACTCAGTGTTTATGGTTGCAGGGTTTACTTGGAGAGTGTGGTTTCGAACCTGAGTACTCAACTACCATCTACTGTGATAACCAGAGTACCATTCGAATCTGCAAAGATCCAGTTCAGAAGCAGAGAACCAGACACATTGAGATTCACATGCACTACATCAGAGAGCTTGTGCATGATGGCACCATTCACCTACTCTTCTGTTCATCTTCAGAACAAGTAGCTGATATCTTCACCAAAGAATTTTGTGAGAAGACCTTCAGCAATCTCAAATCACTGCTGGGCATTGCTGATCATGCTATAAAGGCATGAGTGGAGACAAGATTCTACAATTTTGTTTTACAGTCCATGTTTAAGGGAGGTTTCCCAAGTTGGTTTTGCCTCTTTCCTTGTTTATTTGGACATGCAGTATGTAAAAGGGTGACTAATCCTTGTTGCTAGGCCCTATATTTTGATTTATTAATCATAAATTCAGGCTTAATGGGGGGTGTTAGAATAATCAAACCCATAGTATTACCCACTTAGACATTAATTCATTTATTTTTGTCTTATTTGCCTAGTCCATGAGTCCCACCATGTGCAAGTTGCTAATTGCCTATCCATAGAGGTCAAAATTGCCATCTTTGACTCATGTAGCACTTGGGAAAGCCTTAGAAATCAAATTCGATTTATTCCTGGCCTCCTAGGTGCCCTTCTGCGTTTTCTGCTTTAATGCCTGCTTTTTCAGTGTTTTAAGGCACATAGGAAAGCAAGACTAGGTGAGGTGAACTTGTTTTTTGCCCATTTCATCCTCCACTCTTTCCTCCATGCAAAAGCATGTATGAGCTGCCATTCCACCACTCATTAGCTTGCCCATGTGCCCTTGCCAATTCGTGAGCCTCATGACAGATTTGGGATCAGCTTTTTACACCTATGGGGGATTTGCCTATTTTGGGTAAGCCTACTTTATGCTAGTTTTGGATGCCTCCTTATGCATTCGACCTCTTGATGTATTCTATATATTCAGAAACCTATGTTATTACAGGGTTGGCTAGTGTACACTCAGTTAATATAATTTTGTGTTACAGCTCCATATTCAATCTCCATTGTTAGCAATTTTGCATGATCAATTGATAATTGTTGTGGGTAAAATTAATCTATTGCTGGCCTGAATTTCTACAAAGTGAAACATCGAAAAAGAAACAAGCATCGGAAAATGGGAAAACCATCACGCGGGAGTTTAGTATGTTACAGAGCCGCAACGACGGAGCACAAATACACTAAGGCTTTCGCTAAACAAAACCAACTGCGATCGGAAAGGATAAAACCTCCGTCGTGGTGTTCACAATTTCTCATCCAAAATGACATAAATATAAAGCACTATTGCTCTGATGGTTATCAAACAAAACACCGACAATAAAATATAAATGAGAGCACATCAGCGGAAGATAGAGCTTTGGATCGGGTCATCATTCTACTGCACCTCCGCAACGGCGGATGCATAGTTGAATATGATTCCAATTTCATATCTTCAACAAATTTCAACAGCGGGATAAGAAATCACTGTAAGCCATATTCTAAACCAAAGGAAGCACCAACCTTAAAGATATTCATTCAACAATCAACAATCAAAATTGCACTAAAATCAAGAAATACCAACAAAACTAAGCAAGACAAATTTAAAAGGAGGGTCCCAAATTTTTTAGAGATTTGGGAAATCATTGCAGCTGCAACAATAGGTTAAATAAATCATTGTATGGGCTCAAGCAAGCCCCCAGGGCTTGGTATGCCAATATTGATGGATTTTTGCTATCACTGAGTTTTGTTCGATGCAAGTCTGATACTAATGTCTATTTGAAGCTAATTCATGGTTATTTGATGATTATTTTCTTGTATGTGGATGACCCATTGATTACAAGAAGTTCAAAAAAAGAGATTGCCTCCTTGAAGGATGCAATGAACCATGCATTTTCTATGACAGATTTGGGATTGTTGTGCCAGTTGTTGGGTCTCGAAATCACTCAATCCCAACATGGAATCAAAGTACATCAGTCCAAGTATGCTTTGGATTTTTTGAACAAGTTCAACATGAAATATTGCATGCAAAGAAAGACTCCCTTCCTTTTAGGAGTTAAGCTTGAAGAAGCAAGTTCTTCTCCTATGGTAAATAATACACTATATAGGCAGTTGATTGAGTGTTTGATTTATCTTACACACACTCAACCTGATCTATCTTATGTAGTTAGTGTGGCTTCAATATACATGGATCAGCCTCATGAGATCCACTGGAGAGCAGCCAAAAGGATCCTAAAATTTGTTCAAGGAATAAGAACTCATGGGATCTTCTACAAAGCAAAATCTGATCTTGATTTGATTAGGTTTACTGGCAATGATTAGGCAGGTGACAACACAGATCGAAAGTCTACATCAGGATATATGTTCATGCTTGTAGAAGGATGAATCAGTTGGTCAAGAAAGAAGCAGAGTGCCATAGCACTCTCATCTACAGAAGCAGAGTATAGAGGAGTTATAAATGTAGCAACTCAATGTTTGTGGTTGCAGGGGATACTTGGAGAATGTGGCTTTGAATCATAGTTTTCAACTATTATCTACTATTATAATCAGATCACCATTTGAATCTACAATGATCCAGTTTAGAGAGAGCAAACCAAGCACATTGAGATCCATATGCACTGCATCAGACAGCTTGTGCATGATGGTACCATTGATCTACTCTTCTGTGCATCTTCAGAACAAGTAGCAGACATATTCACCAAAGTATTTTGTGAGAAGACATTCAGAAATCTAAAATCATTGCTAGGGATTTTTGATCATTCTATGAAGCATTATTGATGACAATATTTCCAAATTTTGTTTTTCATGTCCATGTTTAAGGGAGGATTTTCCCACTGGGTTTTTGCCTCTTTCCTTGGTTGTATGGAAAAGCAGTATATAAAGGGTGACTAAGCCTTGTTTATAGGCCCTATATTTTTCTGATATTTATTCATAAATTTAGGATTAAGGGGGGATGTTAGAATAATCAACCCATAGTTACCTACATTAGACATTAATTTAATTATTTTTGTCTTATTACCTAGTTTCATAGATTCCATTCTATGTTAGTTGCCTTCTACATGTCCTGGAAGTCAACACATAATAAAAATGAGTTATGGAGAGATTGGGAAACATCCTAGAAACCTAATTTATCATGTATTCTTTATTCCAGATTCTCTAAAGCGCATATCTGCTTTTTTTGAAATGCTACTTTGTTTTATTTTTGAATTAAGGCAAAAGGAAAAACTAGACTAGGTGTAATTGCCTTGTTTTTTTCCTGCATCGTCCTCCCTCCTTTTCTACAAATAAAATCATGTATGATTTTTATTTCCATCCCTATTTATATTTCCCACTTGACTTATCCAATTCGTGAGCATCTACCTAGATTTGGAAACTGCTATATGCACCTATGGGGGATTTGACTAGTTTTGGTAAGCTTGCTTTTTGACTATTTCGAATGGAATATTTATGCATTCCATTATATCATGTAATTATATATTACATAATCCTATTACTCCATAATGTTTTCTATTGTACACTTACTCAATACAGATTAGCATTATTCTCCAATTTCATTCTCCTTTGGTGTGAATTTTGCATGTTTCATTAGCAATTTTGTGAGTGTAATTGTTCTATATATTGGGTTCAATTTCCACATGAAGAAGTATTTGTAGGGTCATAAATAATTCCTGAACATAATATTCAAGTCTTAATATCATTCATATACCTTCTCAAAATATTTGGGAGCATTTGGGTCAATTTGGAGACCTAGACATCAAAACTAGTCAAAGGTCGAAATAGGGAAAAAAGTGAAAATTTGGTCATTTTAATAAAATTTCTTAAAAAAAGACATTAGAATGGTATAATATCATGGTGCTTGCACCTATGAATTAATACCATCCATTGAATAAAATTTTGCAAATATTTATTGGTTTCATAATTGACCCACCAAGCCCACTTTCCTTCCTCCCCTGCCAAGGGAAGAAGAATTACAACCAAAGATATCGAAGCATGCTAATAGGGGTATAAAAATTTGATATGGGATATTTCATGAAAGGTATTATTTCCAATATTATATTATCAAGTATGGAATTTTTTACAAGAAGGAAAATGAGAACTCATTAAGGAACAATAAAAAATCCATAAGTTTGGAGGAGCATGAAATAAGAAAAAATCAGCCTACTGGTGAAAAGAGCCTAGATACACAATTAAAGGAAGAAATAGAGAATAATGAAGTGGATAATAAATTACCTCAAGGTGATTGCAGAGAAGAACATAGATATAAAAATGAATACAAGAACACAATCCTTATTGATGGGGGTTGTAAAAATCAAAGAGAATCTATTGATGGATCATTGAACTATGAAAGAGTACCTATTCATGGGTGCTCACAACTCTATGTTGGTGACATAGAGATCAGATTTGAAAATGTTGCTTCAAGAAAAATTTATCATGAGAATAAATATGATTACCTTGTAGCAGCTAATGAAGAACCAAGGTCAACTTCCCCATCACCACTTGAGCTTCAAGAAGTTGATCAAATCAACAAGAAACAAGAAGAAGAGGTTCCTCAACAAGAACCTCTTTTTGTTGAAGGGTTTTTGAATATGAGTGAAATGAATATCCATGAGGCCCTTAGCATACTCAATGACACTAAATATTTGGTATCAAATTCTTGTTGGAAATTTTCTTCAATGGAGGAGCCATCCTTCCTTGAAGACATGGAGAAGATTCAAAGAGCAATGTGCACAATCGAAGGTAATTTCATGTCTTTGATTTTTTATAGAAATAATTTGGTAGATATTAGTGAATGGTTACATGAAGCATACTTTAATAATAAAGAGGATATCCATAAGCTCAAAAATCAAAATGAGCAACTTATTAATAGGTTGCAAAATACCTGTTCTTCCTCCTATATTTCAGATTGTCATATGGTAGATTGCTTGGAGGATTCTCATGACATGATGGATCATGAGAAACATGAAAAATTGCAGGTTCTTGATGTGTTTGAATATGATACTGATGAGAGCCAATCACTTGTTGTGGTGGAAGAGGAACTTGAGTTTCCTGTTGAAAATGGTTACACACTTTTTGAAGAAGTGCATGATTCCACCACCTTGGAACCAACCCATGAGGAAAGTTTAGAATTTTTAAGGGAGGTGCATAATCCTATCCCTATGGATCCTCCAAATGATGAAAATTTTACATTCCTAATCCTTTTGTGAGTTGGTTATTTATCCTACATCCTACACTTCCAAATTTTGCATCATTCATCGTAATGAAGTATGGGTGAAATGTTTATTTTTAATGGTGCCCCATGAGGAGTATGAAACTTCTATCTCTCCTTTTGATTATTTCATTTTTATAGAACCAACTTATTTACATTTTCAGAAGCATCCTTTGTTACATTATGATGATACACATCTACATGGGTGCACCTATGATGTTCACTTGAGTCACTTGGAGACTCATGATTTTCCTTGCTCCTTGCCTAGTACATTTGATGTTGGAGGAACTTCATCCCACACTTGGGTGAAGAGATATATGATTGAGGAACATTATTATTGGAAGTAACATAATTTTTTATTTCATGATGATATACATATTCATGAGTGTATTGATGAGACTTCTTTGAGCCACTTGAAGTCTTCATGTTTTCTTTGCTCCTTATTTGGTTCATATTTTGGTCGAGATTCTTCATTCAATTATTGGATGAAAGAACACATGTCTGATTATATTGATGCACATTATATATTTTTGGGGCTACATCAAGGGACATGGGATCCTCACCTATGCCATTGGGGCAGATATGATATAATACTTTATGCTTGTGTGTATGGGCCACATGGTGATCTACTTACTTGGATGTACAAGAACTTTCATGATTCTTTGATGAGGTACCTTCTTGATGTACATTTGTATGATGTTGTTATGTACTTTCATGATCTGTATTTTGTACTCATGATGTTTGGAAGGGTGCAATGAAAGAAATGGGATCTCGTCATTGCTTGGTTTCATCTCACTTGGAGTAGCAGTTCGACTGTTGGTTTGAGAAAGAAAACCAACCTTTAGTTGTTTGAGTTCATATTTGCAGAGCAGTGTTCCAGTTTCCTATGTGGGATAGCTTTTGAGAGATGGATTCAATTTTCACATTCTTGGTTTTCATGGAATTCCATAATAGACATTTCACACCATGCATGTGTCAGGATCATATGAAACCCTGGGATCATTTTTGGTCTCATTGGTTTCGAGTTTGGGGGCAACAAGCAGCATTGGATATTTAGGCACCACTTGAGAAGATGATAGTAATCAGAGTAGTGCAACAGCAAGCATGGTGGTTCCTCTCTAAAATATTTTTTGAATCTTAAGAAACTAAAATTTTGGTAACTTAGTACCAAATTCAAAGAATTATACAGAAGCAAAAAGGGGTGAAAGTTCAGAAAAGGTTTCCAAAATATGGAGGTAAAGATTATTTGTGCAAATTTGGTTTTTATGGATTTGATTAATATTTTTGGTGTTGGTGGTGATGTTATAGGTTATATCAATATGAAAAATCTACATATATTTACTTTTGGGAACACAAAATTCCAGTACATGAGTGCCACTACTGAAATTGCAGCTAAAGAAACTTAATGAGCAGAACCATAACAAAGCACTTGGTACAAAGGATTGAGTACCAAATGAGGATGGCACTTGGGAATATGAAAAAAATTTGCAACATCCAAATCCAAAATTAATTGAGGACAAGAAATATTGGGTGGGGAGGACTGTAATGTCCACATTCAAATAATTGCATAGCAGGACAATTCTATCAAGCCTACTAGTTCCCTAGGTTGGATGGATACATTTCGAATTTTAATAAGGGAGATAATAAATGATTTTCAGACATTAGAATGGAGTAAATATTTAATAATGGAGCTAATTAAATAAATACAAGAGAAAACTTAAGTGTCAAGGGAGCATGGAGACACATGGATATTATGGGGCCCACACAAGCTAGAATTTATGTGCCACATGGCATCCTCTTCTTGCAATTTCGAATTGATGGGAAGCCTAATGTTCTTGGATGAGTTAGAAGGCTAATATACTTTGACATATGAATCATAGGTAGAATTTGGAAGAAAATTTAACATACATGGGAGAGGAAAATTCAAATGGGAGCTTCTTGGACTCTTGGTCTAGATTCCCTAACATCTATGACATCTATGACACCAATGATGAAGATGCTATGACATTTATGACATATTGTAGACCTGAAGGCTGGAATATGACCATTATGACATTCCAGGCCTAAATATAGCATCCAATAAGGCACTCATGTGAGTTGGGGAAGTTCAATGGGTCCCTACTCGAATTGGGGGAAGATGGAAGGCTAGGGAAGGGAGGACACATGACGAATCTTGAGCACACACCCTAATTAGAATTGGCTTGAGTTTGTGGATGGATTGGTTACCTTACAAGGCTAAGTATTTTTATAAAATACAGGGATCAACCAAGATAATGCCTTTTTATCATTTGAGAAATTTGCATTTGTGAAGAGAGAGAGCTAGTGGATGACTAGTTTCTTGCCTTAGCCAATTTCGAGGGTGAAAGATTCCCATCCAAGTTGGTATTTGGAGAGGAAATTCAGGTATTTCATGGATATTTAATGGTTTTTTTATTTTCAGGTGTAATATGCAGAGAATCTCTTGGTTTATTCTAGTGTAGCACATTCTCTCAACCATTTCTAGTCTTTATTGCATATTCTTGTTCATGGAGAGATTGTGCTTTGGGTGAGCATATTGTACTCTTTGGGAGAGATTATAATGGTCCATTTATGATTGTAATAATATTAATATACTATTTTATTTATCTTCAAAAAGTATCAGGTGTAAATACCAAATGGTTGTATGTAAAAGTAATTATTAATGAGCAAACAATGACCATTTCCCCACTATATTGATGTATGTCATTGTAATGTTGATGATTTCGAATGAAAGAATGTTTATCTGATATATTTATGATGAATGGAATTAAATTTATGAGTATTAAAAGTTTCATATCCATGTCTTAATCATTTTAAGTCATCTTACTCAGTTTATTTGCATTTGGAGAAGATTTGGTGTCATTTCCCCAAGGGTCGAACTAGTGATTTTGTAGTTGTTTGGGAGAGGGTTATAACATCATTTATAAAATGAATAATAATGCACATGATACATTAATAATTTCCCTTAAACATCCTCTACGTCTGTTCATAAATTCAAGTTGGTTGGGATCATTTGGAAATCCATTTTTAGCATTTACCCTCGGGGAATTGGAACCCCAATTTGCTAGTGAAAACTCCTACCTTGGCCAGAATATTAAACAATTTTTTAAAAGTATTTGGATGTTCATAAATAATACCAAAAAATAATATTCAAGTCTTAATATCAGTCATATACCTTCTCAGAATATTTTGGAGCATTTGGGTCAATTTGGAGACCTAGACATCAAAACTAGTCAAAGGTCAAAATAGGGAAAAAAGTAAAAAAATTGATCATTGTAATAAAATTTATTAAAAAGGGACATTACAATATTACCAAGGTGTAGGCTACATGTAGGGGGTATCGCCTATGAAGCTCAACTCAATAGACACACATGCAAGGCAAAGAGGACCTCAAAACTATCCAAGGGGTTGTAATGGATTAGATCTGGATGGAAACAGACTGAAAAGGGGTAAGACACAAATAGGGGGTCTGGAACAAGGATCTAAAGCACTGAAAAGGACTAAAAAATTGTAGGTCACACCTGTCAGTGGAACAGAAATGATCGGGGTCACACAGAACAGGGAAACAGTCACGATTAAGATAGAAAAATAGTCGAAAGATTCATGTCACAAAAAACAGATGATTAAGTGCGGCAGGTCGCAAAAAACTGAGCCACAGTAGCAACTGGGGATGCTCTGAAAGCTAAGACATGAGCAATATTGGTTTCTGGTCCAAGTATCTCTTATCGGGGAAAAAGGCACGACCTGGGTCTCTTTTATTAGGCAAAAATGTGCGATTGGGTCGCAACTTTCTGCCAAACAAGTGCAACTTGTCTAAAACTATAAATGTTTTGAAAAACAGACTGCCTACTAGGGTTGGGGGCAGGAAATGAGTGAATACTGGTTTGTATTTTTATCAAGAGGGTCAAATATGTGATGGTTGAAGTCAGCAAATGAGAACAAACCAATAGCAAGACCTGCAAAAACAAAGCTCTTAATGGATCAATCGAGTGGAGTTGCCAAAACTATAGTGGGGATTTCTCCCTGGATACGTGCAAAAATACCAACCCTAGATAATGCATATCATAGGGTAGAGTTCAACAATAACGAAAGGAATCAAGAAAACAATAACAATATTTTTATCTTTTTTTTAAAATATATACTACTAACTAATGCATGACAAGAACAAAAAATACCTTTTCTTAAATGGGGGTCGTCATAGTCATCCTCAGAAATGGTCCTGTAACTCCACGGTTTGGGTCTCCAGTATCTCCCACATATATTTTTTCAGGAAAGGGAATGGATCCAAATGGGTACGGAGTGAACTCAACATACACTGCCAGGAATGGTGTGGAAAAATACGGGAATAATGGCAGAAAAACGTATAGTGTGACTGAGAGCAAATGGAAAAAAGTGACCGGAAGTGTTTTGGGGGAGTCCTTCACAATGTATTTATAGGATGTTCCAAAGGTTTTTGAATCATGGTAATGAACCATGGTATTTATCTATGGTATTTTGACCCATTCTCATTTTTATGGGTTTTGACCCTTTTTTTGAGAGAGTGGGGATAAATCACAATAGATGCTCATCCTCCCTTCATTTATGGGGAAGTAATAATGGTGTTTTGTACCATATTTAGTGGAAATACAATTGTGAATGTCAAAATGGAGGAAATAATGATGCGAATGTGATGTATGATTATGGTTTAGACCGTACAGAGCTAGGTGAACAGTTTTTAGTGTTAACATACCCTCTAACATTTCTTCTTGATGATGAAAATAATATTCATAAAAATCTTTAATTTCTTCATCATTTAATTCTTCATCACCATAATCATTTTCCGTGTGTTTAATGGATTTTCAAAATTTAATTGACAACAGCTTTCAAATGTTGATAAAGATGGGTAACTTTCCTTATAATTTTCATAGAATGATGAATGAAAATATTCCAAGGAATACAAACTAGAAACTAGTAACTTTTCATACCATGATCTTTCCTTTCCTTCCAAAGTAGCCATGAACATCTTCATCAAGCAATCTGTGTGCCATTCAACCATTATCTTATGTGAATGCATATGAAACTTAATCAAATGTAAATCAACATCATCACCTTCTTCATCTTTGAATTTTGGCATATATGTTTTCCAATGTATACAAGGAATTCGATTTGGAAAATCTAGAATATATGAACGATTCATAGGAGCATACCTTGTAGCTAAATTCATCTTGAGACAATGGATTCACCAGTTAAACTTTGA
This sequence comes from Pseudotsuga menziesii, assembly GCA_001517045.1. Taxonomy (NCBI): domain Eukaryota; kingdom Viridiplantae; phylum Streptophyta; class Pinopsida; order Pinales; family Pinaceae; genus Pseudotsuga; species Pseudotsuga menziesii. The sequence goes on from LPNX010596775.1 coordinate 49,501, forward strand.
TTTTTGGATCCTACCATCAGTGGAGTCGCCTTTTTCTTGAATTTCAAAACTAAAGTCACAGAGGAAAAGTACAACCAACTCTAAATATCAAAATTCTTGTTTTCCCACATATATTTGATTCTCTATAAACTATAATTCCACCCAAAAAAAATTGAAATTTCGTTTCCCCATAAACGATGCCAATATGTTATCACTCAAAATTTACCCTTTGGTTATAGAAGGATAGTTCCAAGGTAACCTTTCAAACCAACCTTTAGGAGGAAAGTTCGCTTCTTTCCTACCAGAGAGGGCTCTCTCAATAAATAGATACAATGGATAAAGATATTTTACATAAACTAAAATTAATGGTGAAAATGTTTGAAACAAGAGGATACCATTAGGCATGTTGTCAAAATCATGGGTTTTAAATATAAACAAGGGTTTTGCAACAAGATTTGTTCACAGAGGTGGGATAGTTATTCTTTCATAGTCAAGTTGTTTATTTTTTGGTGGTAAAAGAGGAAAGATGAACAATCCATTAATATGGGCACCAAATAAAGATTAATCAAATATTAACTATAGAGGAAATTTGCTTGTGAATACTTGAATCCTCTAAACGAGCACGCATGAGTATGAATTATGATCCAATACAAACTTACTCAAGCATGAAACAATAACACAATAGAAAAAGATTACAGGAAAAAATTCACAGGAGAAAAGGAAATACAAACTGTAAAACAATAACACGAGAATCTCTGTTATGAAAAATCTTTGCTTGGCTCTACAAAATTTTATTAAACTTGGAAATTATCAGTACAAAATGAGTCTCACTCTCATGGGCTCCAACCCCATTTCATTACAAATAATAAACTATATATACCACTACCTTAACAAACTATTCCTATCTTCTAGGATACAAATCCAACTACATACTAAAAATAGAACTAGCTTGCAAGAAATATAGAAAAGTATGACAAGTATCTTGAGTTGTTAGAGCATACCTTTAATCTCTGCTACTAGGTATCCAAATCCCGAAATATTACCTTATACAAATCCAACTACATACTAAAAATAGAACTAGTTTGCAAGAAATATAGAAAAGTATGACAAGTATCTTGAGTTGTTAGAGCATACCTTTAATCTCTGCTACTAGGTATCCAAATCCCGAAATATTACCTTGAATCAAATATAACTTTCCATATCCACCTCGTAAATATTTGGGAACAAAATTGTTCCTAAATCAATTTCCAAATTTTCCTATATCCCCTTTTGAAAAATCCATTTTCAAATATTTGGGAATGAAAAATATCCATTAATATTCTGGCCTTGGTTTTCGAAAACCACATGTTCCATTAAAAATAATGTCTTGTAATATTTCTCCATTCACTTTGCATTTATTTATGAATTTCATAAATGAAATTCAAAATGAATTTTTCAAAACCATTCATTGTTTCTTAAAACCATGTATTGTTTTGCCTAAATCTTGTATTTTGAAATTTAATTATTTATGAATTTCATTAAAAGAAATTCAAAAACAATTCCTTGAAATAAATGAAAATTCATAAACAATTTTAATTTCCTTGTGAAAAACACCCACTGGTTCTGAATACCATGTCTTGTTATGGATTTGGAGAAAGTGCATTTGGGAGGGATCAAGATTATAATTACATAAGGTTTTAAACATTGGGAAAAAAATATTATTTGGCGGATATAAGAGTTTTATTAAATATATTTTATTCGTTGAGCTCAAAAGTGGTTTGGAAAAGTGGTCTAGCTCCCAATGGAATAAACATGGGAGTGACACGTGGCAAAAAGTGAAAACCATGGTAAAATTCCACTCCACCCTCATAATATTAGCCCTCGAACCATTTCTCTTACTGGAATAAATGTTTACCCTTTATTCCAAACTTTTGAATTTTCCAAGTATTAAGTTTTCATTAAAATTCATGCCAAAACCATATCACTTTGGATTTAAATATTAATATAAATATTTAAAAATAAAATATTTATATTAATAATAAACTTTTTTATGTTTTCAATAAATACTTCGAAAATTTTGGAGGTCCCCCATCATTTTTTCCCTTTTCCGATTTTATAATCTCTACCAATTCACTGATTTGCTCAGCTGAATATAGACATTTTCTCCACTAGCTCTTGGTCATAGCCTTAGGTCCCATTGTAAACCCTGATCCTTTGATTTACCCTGTTTTCCTTTTATAATAATCCATATGATGGTTTCAGTATAGCGGGAGGTGGTTTTCCACTACATATTTTCAACCAGTGGAATGATCCTTAACTCAACACGTGGAAAGTGGTAAAAATTTCACTACCGCTTTCCTTTTTCATATCCCCCGCTAGTTGAAAGAGAGGAATGAATGTCAACCATTTTATCTTCTCCCTTTTGAGCATGCGTCATTGATTATTTCCAATATTTAGTACACCCCAATAGTTATTTCACTAAATTTCACTAACTTTATAAAATGCACACCTCCATCCAAGGGATTCCCTATCTGTCATCGATCTTATCAGCTCTAAAATCCATACCGTCTGTTCTTTTATAAGGTGTTGTAAGGTGCTTTATCAACTATTTTTGGTCACTATTAACATGGCCCTTGGTCATATGGAAAGTATTCCCTACTTATTAGCACCTTATTTGTTAACCTCTTGGTCATACCAAAACAAAATTTTTGAATTAGAGTATATCTCGTTCCCTTAAACCTATTCCAACCATTCAGAACAATCTGTGCTAATAGTTATTTTAGGAGGCTTACTAGGGGAAGTAATTTTTAATTCACCTTTTGTCATTAGATATCAATAATTATTACTATATTTCTTCTTTATTTCCTCTTTATCAAACCTTTTAAATCACTCAAAATGAATATTCCAATCAAAAGTTATGCAAGTTTCAAGTTGACGTACATTTAAGAACCCTGGTTTGGAGAGTGTATGTTTTACTGACTTTTAAAGTTATGTAACTATACAATTTCAGCCCCTCTAAGTCTTAAATTTTTTCATGTAGTATCCTGATATTTCTTCTCTATAGATTTGTGGTTTCCACCTAATTATGATGTTCCAAATGAGAGTTATGGTGATTTGCGTGAAAGTTATTGTTTTTGTGCCTTTCAAAAGAGAGAAAGTATATGACCTTCCACATGTCCAATTTTCTAGATCTAGTTCTAAACTTCATACCCTAAACATGATTCCATATTCTTTCGAATACAACAGGTCTCGCACAATTTGGATATGTTAAGGTCCATATATAACAATTTTACCCAGAACACCTATTTCAGACTAGTTTTTGGACTAGTCAAAAACCCTAAATTCCACAGGGTATAACTCTAAATCTATAATGAATCAGGAGTTGAAATTCATACCATAGATATTTAACTACGTCCTTTGAGTTCACTTTATGAAAAAAAATTATAGTAAAAATTACAATATGACTCATTTTGGAAGCATACAAGCTCTGATATCAAATGTTATACACCAAATTCCTTAAAGAGCATAAAATAATAAAGAGAGAGTAATACAATTCCTTAAGAATGAAGAAAATAGATTAATAATAAGATTCTTTGAGGTGGAAACCTCCTTATATAATGTACCAAATACACAAGACAAGATGAAATTATCCTAAAGCTAGGTATTGTTGGTATATATATAGGAAATAAAGGGTACAATTACAATTCTAGGAGACCTTACAATTACAATTAGGGTCCTAGACAACCAATAAAGGAAATAATAATATAACAATATAAATGTAATGATACAATATATAGGGATTAATATATGACAACCAATAAAGGAAATAATAATATAACAATATAAATGTAATGATAGAATATATAGGGATTAATATATAATAATAAAAACTATTAGTTGTGCATAGGACTTTTAGAAAGTAAGAGGACATAAAAACTTGACCAATATCCTTAGAGCCCTTTACTTTTCCTTAAAAATACATCTCTCATGGTGGTGGAAAAAATAGCATCCCAGTTGAAAATTTCCATATTCATAACTATGTGATGCATGAGTAGGAGCCAAACTTATTCGACAAATTTTGAAATACTTCCGACATATAGTATGTTGATCGAAGCAATTGCATAGTGGTATAGATGCCTAATATTTGCAAGTAGGTATGTACCTATTGGCATGTACGTAAATGCTTCTAATTGCACCAACTCTTCATAATATCATTGTAATTTTCATTTTGAATTAATTGTGTGGCCTATCCATCGATATTGTTGATTGTGGGTCCATCGGGCTTATAATGAACCTCAAGTGTTGATGAATAGAATGAAGCAATAGATTTCCCTTCATCATTACGAATCAACCTATCATTTATGTTAGAATGATCTATCAACCAAGAAATCATCTCTGTGCATGTCATTATCTTTGGTATTCCTACAATTTTATGTATATGGGACTTATGAATATTATGAAACACCTCATATTCAAGGCCTTGTTTATTTTTGCTTGGAATTTGTTCTAGATAATATTCATATCTGAACATCAAATATATTCTTACCCATTGAGGATTTCCATCTAGATCCAACTTGAATTATCTATGACTATAGGTAGGCTTGACAATCTCTTTTCTTTTGAGATATATCTATCCTTTGTGTTCCTATAAAATTTCTTCAAAATTATCCTTTCTCATTGAATGTTTCCAAGACCATACTATTTTCCCGCAATTCACACATTCAAACAACAATAAACCTCAATATATTTAGTACCCATACATTCCTACAATGTAAAATAAATGATGTTATCCAAGTTATTCAAGTCATTCAAACATGCGAGCAAAGGAATGTAAACTTTTGGCTTCTTGTGAATTCATCAAGAAACTACCCCCCGACTAGTGCTTGAGCAAACTTCTTATCCATCCATGAAAATATTTGAAACTCAACCCCTATGAAAAAAGGGGGGTTGTAATTGTACTCTATCTTTATTGAAACTTCTATCTTTCTTGACACTTCTTCTTGTACAGATATCGTATTTACCTTATCGAAAGAAACCCTTCTATTTCCCTTTTTTTCATTCTTTGTTTTTATTCATTTTACTTGTTTTTATGCCTTTTTTCTTTACTTTTTTTTAATTCCTTTTTCTTTGTTTGTTTTTTTATACCTTTTTCTTTTTATTTATTTTTGATAGGGTGGCAGTGCCATTGGCCTATGCACATGTTATATTTCAAATTTTTGCAATAGTTATTTTCCAAAACATCTATCTAAGGGTATTTTCATAACCCCTTCTCATTGATGTCTTCTACCCCCCACTGCATGGATTTTTTTTTCTTGGGTGCATTCTTTTTGTACTTTGTAACTTGTGTTCAGTTAATATTTTAAACTCAACACATGAATATCTTCTTTCTCTTAATTAATGTGTATGTGTTGAATTTTAATCCAATTTTTAATCCTTGATAATTATTTCACAATAATTCTTCAAACATTTATTTTATCCCACAACTTCATTGCATAATCAATACTCACTTGCAATGGAAAATAAAACAAGGATCACTGAAATATAACCATGCACAAGAGACACAAAGGTTTTACACTAGAAAACCCAATGGGGAGAAAACCCAACAAAATTTTCTCAAAATAAATAAATCCAATCCAAATACAATATCAATCAAGAAGATAATCCTTAGCACGAGAGAGGTTCTCCCTCCTTCACAAGAAACCCTAGCAAGGGTAGTGAATCTTCCATGAGAATAAGATAACCCCAAAAATATACTTATCTCCTTAACTAGGCCTTCCTAGGAGGCATGCACAAGTGTATAGAAGAAGATGTGATGTTGTTGTGTGTCAAATGAAGTGTGGGAACACTTCAATTTATATTCTTCAGTTGAATTGATTTTCACTCTTGAGGTCGACTTGTAGTTTTGTCTTCTAGTGTAGTTGTGATCTTATTTCCTTCAAATTTCTTTGGGATTTCTTCAATGCTATCTTATATTTATTCAATGGATTGTCTTAACTTCTTAGTTATTTATTCATCATAAAAAATTTATCCTCATTGACGTCCGTATCCTTACATACAAATCAAAACCTTCCATATAGATCTAATATTGATTTGACCATACTCTAATAAGTATTAGACACTTCTTAAATACAATCTCAAATACAACATTAGATTAGAATTTGTCTAATACACTAGGGGATTAGATCCTCCATAACATAGGCAAGTCAACTCAGTATATTAGAATAGATTCCTCCATCACGAGCATTCCCACATAAAGTATGCAATAGGACCATTAGCCTTCCTACACTCATAGTCAATACACATGACTAGACAAAGGCTAAGCATTCAAGACTCAATACATATATTCAATACACTTGAATAATTAGGGTTACGATAGGGACATTCTCCACCAACCATTGGTCAATATAAACATGAACAATTTGGGAGAATGATATTAAGAATGTTTCCCTGATGCTAGAGCCATGGAGAAACATTAACAGTATATTCACCTATTATGCATTTGATTGACAATACCTTGGGCATATTAGTGGATAGATCTATGCACATAAAAAATGGTAACATGTTCATGAGTTTGATGGTTTCTAGGTGTTAGTTAATATAGCATGGGTGCAATCCTTTTGATATAACATGAGTGCATTAATTTTTTATAATATGGGTGTGAGAATGATAACATCTCTATGCAATAGGAACGCTAAAGCTTGGGTGCAAGAAACGATAGAACCTATGCATCAGAAAATACATAAAATATATAAATTGGGCACATTTATTTTATATAACATGGGAACGTTCCTTTGATATGAACCGAGTGCATCCTTTTATATAGCTTCAATGCATCCTTTGATAGTACCTATGTGGATGGATTTATTTAACTTGGGTGCTTGAGAAAAGATCAAATTTATGTGTGGGAGCAACTGTAAATTTGTAGATGAGTTGATATAACCCATGCACATTCCTTTAATATAACTTGGGCGCATTAATAATAATAATTCCTTTATGAAGTAATTTTTGGAGATGCATTGTGTTAATATTTTATAAATTTCCTAATGTTTTGATTGGACACTCCACCCATCATCAGGGGATCTGGGAAAAATTAAAGAATATTTGAAAAGGGTGATTGTGGTAGAATGTATAGAGACAGATAAATAGTCGTTAGAATTTAGTTATACAATAAATAATAATTAAAGAATGAGTTAATATATAATTATTCAAGAGTGTTAAAGATAAATCCAACCCATTTATTTCTCAAGGGATGTACAAAATTCCATGTTCCTATGAAAAATATTACATTGATAAAACTAGGAGATCCATTAAACCATAAATAAAGAGAATATAGATAACACTAATTATAACTACCTTAATAAATCTAATTTTGAATAGAACTCCCACAACATTAATCACTTCATCTGCTTTAATCAAACTAAGGCCTTAACCTCTACTTCTTATTACTCTTTGTGCCTTATTAGAGAATAGAAAATCGCTCTAACAATTTTAATCGGGAAGATGGTTATAAGCTCATTCAACCATAGAAACCTTTAATCCACCATATCGACCATTAATGTAAAATTAGCAAAGCTATAGGACCATCATGATGGATTTAACTTCACTATGAAAGAAGAATGAATCAGGAAGAATAATTTCAATGCTCATGGTGCATCAATGGAAGTTTTCAAGGATTGAAGATCGAATGAGAACCTGCTCTGATACGATTTAAAATTAACAAAGCTACAAGATCGACTAGATTGAACCTCACTGTGAAAGAAGAATGAATATGGAAGATGAATTCCAGTGCTTGAATGATCAAACAATCATGATGAAATTATTCAGATAAGAGGAAAAAATTTGACAACATAACCATGATTTCATAATAATTAACATGTATGTAATACATTCATTGTGCAATAAAGAGAAACTAAATCCTATAGGATTGATTTGAATCTCATGACTTGGATTGACTCCATGCATCACTGAATGTGGGAAAATCACCACTAGAGGCTAATTGGTGTGACTCCAGACAACTGAACGACTTCACAATTATTTAACTGATTAAAGTAGGTGAGAAAAGGCACCTAACCTCCTTAAAGCATGAAAAGCTAGTGATAGTATAACTGAAGATGAACTCACTATGGCTCATTGGAGCATAACTCAACACAAACTAGGGTGAACTGATGGTGGGATTCCCATGACTCAGTGTGGGTTCCTAAAATGTAGGGATTGGCCTCTAGAGATCCTAAAATTATGCATACTGACACATAAAGTGGTAGGTGGGCCATAAATAACTTTTGCATGGCACTAATGAAGTGGAAACATACTCCCAAGCTAGGAAGCCGACATTTAGACTATGGTGATCAAGGGAATATTACAAATAATCCTAACAATTTACAGTCCTCAATCGATTTATCCTATTCCCTTTATCTTTATAATTCTTTGTTCGTATATTTACTCAAGATTTTTGCTTAACCTCATTATCTTATTTCAAAATCATTCCTCGATGTTTTACTTTTATGTTCTCTACTCCTTAATTTATTTTAAATTTCCCTTTATCATTTTTTGTTTAATATATTTTTCTCTTCCAAAATTTCTATGATATCCTTTTTATTTGTTTATATATTTCATTGGACATCCATAAATTGTTCTTTTATATTTTCTTTTCATATTTTACCTATTCAATCTTTCATCTCATTAGTCATAATTATTTCTTGACTCATTCTTGAATTATTAAATTCTAAAGTCCATTTATCTATGTTTCTATATATTATACCATAGTTACTTTTTTCAAAGATTCTTTAACTCTTCTCTAAATCTCTTGATGATGGGTGGAGTGTCCACTCGAATCATTGGTAAATTTATAAGCTATTAACATGATGCATCTCCAAAAATTATTTATAATAATTATTCATTATAAAAACTCCATAACAAAAATAATAACATGTATGCATGGGAGAAATGATATAACCTTATATCAACATGAGAGTGATATAACCCATGTGTGGGTTTCCCTTTACTCGAGCATAGATTATCCCTTTTAACCTCGTACCAAATATGATTATCTTCCACCTCTGTAGAAATAAAATCAACAGACTTTTTCTTCCGACTGAACCAAGACACAACCGTCGATCCCAAATTGAAGAAACAAACAAAAGTGATCTTCCAGTTCGTCGCATTACCTACCCAACCTGAATCTTTGAATCGAATCAAACCCACTCCATTTTACCTCATGTAGTCTAGACCGTAGTCTACTGTCCCATTAAGTTACTTTAACACATGTTTTTCAGTTATCCAATGCACTCTCCTCGGATCTATCATGAACTAACTGAGTTTGTTCACTGCAAAACAAAAGACCAGTCTGGTATTTACTAGATACATCAACGATCCTATGATCTGACTGTATAAGGTAGGATTAACCAACTCTCCCTCGGAAGCATGAAGCTTCTTACAGCTGGTGATCATAGGTGGGTACATTGGTCTACAACACTCTATCTGATATCTATTTAGAACATCAAGTGCATATTTTCCTTTCCCCAAGAAAACATGTTCATCCTCCTACCAAACCTCCATCCCCAAATAATAGTGCATCATCCTAAGATCAGTCATATTGAACTATGAAGAAAGATATATCTTGCAAGCTACAATCAGGTGCTCCTGTCCTGTGATAAATAAATCATCAACATACAACAAATAATGAATGAATCACCTCCAACCATAATGAATTATAGGTTGGGATCAGCCTCACTCTTTTGAAAGCCAATTGACAACAAGTAAGAGTCAATCCTCAAATACCAAACTTGTGGAGCTTTCTTCAGTCCATACAAGTCCTTTTTCATCCTGCACACATGAGAATCTCTCCCATGAACCTCAAATCCATGTGGCTGCTCAAGATACACCTCCTCCTATAGAATACCATTAAGAAATATGGTCTTCACATCCATCTAGTGGATATTCTAACCCATCTTTACTAATATTAAAATCATTTATGTAATCGAGGTATACCGAGAAATCAATGCATAGGTCTTGTCATAGTCAACTCCCTCTACCTGTGAGAACCCAAGTTCCATAAAATGAGCCTCGTACTTATCAATTCTACCATCTAAATAATTTTTGATCGTTTACAACAAATTGCAAGTCACAATTGACTTCCCCTCTGGTCTTGGAGTATTCTGTTGTCATGGGATTGCAGCACCCAAAGTGTGGTATCACCACTAACAAGAAGGGCATCGACAAGGATAAAATTCAACTATGGAGGATAAAGAAATCGAGAAATAAGGATATTTTGTTTGAATTAGTTAGTGATTGGTCAAGTGGACCATTTTGTAAGAACCTAGTGAGCCTATAGGTAGAGTTAGAATTGTAAATAAAAACAAGATCAATTAGGAATGATTTTGTTTTTGGCGATCCATTTTGGAATTAATCGGACGAAGACTCTTCCTTATGAATTGAATTTGATCCGCATGTTTGGATATTCTGGGTTGTAATGTCTAGTTTCTTTGGATTATGTCCTATCTAAAGAGGTTTTTTCTATGAATTCTATTTTAAGTTCTTTTCTGCATTATTGGGTTAGATATGCATCAATCTGTGATGGATCAGATAAGTTAATGAATATGAGTTTATGAATGATCATGTTATATTTGGTTTTTCCTGTAACATTTGGGTAATGATGTGAAGTATCACATTACATTTTAATTTAATATATGTTGATGTCTTTGTCGATCTAAATCTAGGTTAATATGATTGCAGATCGTAATGATAAGTAGATGTGCTTAATAGTGCGGTTGCATTGTATTTTTTTTTATCCTGTATTTTTGGGTGATGTTGTAATTGGGTAGAATATGATGTGAACTCCTCTTCACACTGTAGAAACTTGGTTCCTGCATCCCTCCCTTAGACATCTCAAGTGAGACTGTGTCTGCTCTGTAGGTCGTGTTGCTAAAAAGGGTAAAACCTTTCCGAACCAATGTTTAGGGAATCTGTGTCAATGGTTGTTGACAATAGTGAGAAGTGAACCCTTGTCGATAGATCTTTGTCAAAAAATGGTTTTGTTTCCAGAAACATAGTGCAAATAATAAGAGCACATGTTGTGGCATCCGACAAACCCCAAAATTCAAGATTGGTTTGATAATAAATCCCGAGAGTTTATAGAAGAAGAGAACCAAAACCCGATATTGATGACAAAAGAGTAGTTGGGAAAATATATCTACTCAGGTGTTCACGAAATATTCTCCTCTGAGTTTCTAATAGTAATGTATGAATGGTTGGTGCAGCTTACTTTTCAGAAGAATAATTTCTAGGGAGGCGAGCCTGATCAATGGACCCCAAAACTAATATAGCGGTTGCAAAAGTTGAACAACAAAGCTTCAAGGGTTGTCGATGTGTGGATATACAACATTTTTGAAAGATAAATTACTGAGTTTGTTGTTGACACAATCAAATCTTGCCGCAATGTGGAAAGGGATTTTTTTAAGGGACCAAGGGGGAGATTTCTATTTTCATTGCAATTATGGATCAAGATGCTCATCTGTGAAAAGGGAACATTAAATATGAATTCTTATGAGTAAATCTCTAGTGTGCAGAGGTTGTGGGTACTGCAAAGGTAATATTTTGATGGAATGATACAGGGTAGATGGATGGGAGTCACGAAGAGACTATGAGGGAAACCGAAGAAGAGTATGTTCACCTATGAATTGGGGTGAGGTTCCAACAAAAAAAGAGGAGGAGGACTGAGGAGAGTCTTGGTGTGGCTGGAACATAAAGCTGCTAGAAGGGACCACAAGGGACTAAGCAACCATACAATGACGAAGGAAATGACTAGGATATTCCCCAACCTGGGGAAGGAGAAAACCAAAGCTACAACCTACCTACAACTTTGTGCACCTCACCGAACTTAGGAGGAAGAAACGTGAGTTCATCGCAAAGTTGTCTTACATGCCAGCACAATGGTAATAGTAATAGATCGACAAGCATTGGGAGGAGACACAAGATGGATGGTGACGATGTAAAACTGCTGTTATTTCAAGGTAATGGGATTGAGGATCCCCTCAATAATGGTTTTTATGCGAAGCATTATGGACAGTGAAACATGTACAAGATGAGGATATAAAGAAAGGACAACTAGAAATGAACTTACGGTGCTGAGCATTGGACTGGTATATGAAATTTGTGCAAGTGCCGACGGGGAATCCCCAGAATACCCTAGTGCAAATCAGCACTGGACTAATCAGTTAATTTAAGAGACCAAAATCTGAATCGCATTATATTACCAAATTGAAGGAAATAAAGCAATTCCCCCATGAGTTGATGTGGGATTTTGATCAGCGATTCAAAACTATAATGGCCAAGGTTAGCTTCAGAATGAGTGATGTGCAACATAAATAATGGTTCATTGCAACCTTGGTACCACATATCTGCATGCCTCTTATGCAACAGAATATCGTATCTTAGGCAGAAGCCCTAGAAATTGATATGAAGTTGGAGGCTTCACCAGTCGACAAAACAAGAATTGGCATGAGTCAGATCTAGTCGTAGTTGGAAAACCTTACTACTCAACTAAAAGATATTAAGAAGGGAAAATAGGTCCATGAAGAAGTATGGTGCAGTCAATGTCAGTCTGAGGGACATCACAAGGATCAGTTTATGGACTTTCACGAATATTTACAGTCTAGAGCACTGAATCCACTAAGTCAAGGAGGATTTCTGAGCTATCGAATTTTCCAAACAAGAGGACATTGGTCATAGGAACGTGTATACTTACAAAATTTTCTCCAATAAAGGAATATGGATACATACATTATGAAGGGGGAAGAGCAATGACCAGTGGAAATACTTCAACCAAAACTGCTGAATAATAGCAACAACCATATTATACTCAGTCGTAGTATAATCAGAAGCAAGCACGGTATAATCCACCACAACAACAATTAAACCAACAACAATATAACTAGTCCTCATATCAACAACGAGGAGGGTTTCACGGAGGACATAAGAGAGGCTTTAGTCCTGGAGGAACAATGGGTTGAGGTCGTGGACTAGTTACATGCTATAATTACGAAGTGGTGGGACATTATCATAGGTATTGTCTCAATCTAGAAGCCCAATGTACTTATTGTTTTGTAGTTGATCACATTGTTGAAGAATTCCCACAATTAATTGTGAAATGGAAAGCTAAGAATGCACCACAACCACAACTGAACCAGAATACCAATCAAAATCATGAACCAAATGTGGGGAAGATATCGACTGAACTGAGGACTCAACCAGTACATGTTGGTGTGGTAATGAGAGGAGGAGATAAGACAGGAGACAATGGACCACTGCTAAATGTTTAGAAAGTGACTCAAAATAAAATCCAATTCAATGTAGAAATAGAGAAAGAAACCTTGTTCGAAGCAAAAAACACCTTGACCATGGACAATGGTAAGTTACCTATTTATGAGATGTCGCTGAGTTTTGATTCAACAAACTCACCAAAGTCGAAAAGAAAGGTCAGTACCTTGAAAAAAATTCTAGAAATATGTCTAACATTAGCAAAGGATCAGGAGGCATTAACATAGATAACAAGCTTTTTGTATCGATGGGAAGAAGGGAGAAAGCATCTCCCAGTCAATTCATTAGAAAATAAGAAAACATGAAGAGAAATGAGAATGAATGTACATATCGATGAATGAGAGGTAGATTCATTCATATTTGCTCTAGGATCGGATGTGAATATCCTAACCAAGAAGACATGGGAAATGATGGGGAATCCATAGTTATCAGATCCCCCATACAACTTCGTCTGGAAAATCAGGCCAAGGTTCCTCCAATTGGATGAGTACCTTGTCTACCTGTCGAATTAGAAGGACTAAAGGCAGTATGCATACTTTGATGTTATCTAGATAGTCAAAAATACCATCCCATACCCTGCACTGCTGGGAATTAGTTGGGTGATGGAAAACTTGGTAGTTATCAATTTCAAGAAAAGAATAATGACATTCACGAATCGTGATACAAGGTTCATTTCCCCATTATATTCCCTCGAAGGATAAAGAAATGTGGAACCAATAAAAAATGAATTCGTGGGAGGATGGGATAATTCCTATAATTTCTCTGAAGACTACATCAATCCCACTACTGATGGAGAGTTGGGATGGAGGAGTATCAGCGCAGTATCTTCAGACTCTAATGAAGCGCTAGATAACTGGAAGAATTGGTTGCACAAAGTATCACTCAAGAAGTGTGCATGAATCACTCAATCGCTGAGATGGGTAGAAATGAAAGTATCTGATCTATAGACATATGAAGGAATACCTAATTTGGCAATTTTTACCAGCGAATTTGAAGACAAAGTATCTGAACCACAATGATTGTTGGCACTAGAAGAGGCACTGAAGGATAATCCGGTAAGATGGTGGGATATGCACAAGGTGTAGATAACACACTAGAAAATATTTCAATGACTGAAGACAGTTTGATTCGGGGAGGATGAATACCACCAAGGAAAGAAATATAATGGAAGAAATTATCCAAACAACCATTTGATAACATGAAAACGACATAGGAGCTGAGACCAAAAGAGGAATGGGTTCACGCGTTCATCCATCTGCTGGAAGAAATACCACAGAGATGGTATGTTTTTGTAGAACTGCAAATGGAAACAACAACTTGGGAAGAACTGACTAGCATCTTAAACCATACTTTCAGTTTCACGAACAAAAATACATTTATCCATAGTATTCTACAGGACATCTATGACAAAGTATTGGAGATAGTTTTGGATGAGCTACCGACATAATCACAATGGACACCGACACCAAAGATGATGATGAAGTGTTTGTAACAAACTTAAATAATAACAACAAACAATATATATATATATATATATATATATATGAATTATTAATATTAATACATATTGATATTTATAATTAATAATTAATAAATAGTTATTAGTAAACTATTCTAAAATGACACATCCTTTCATGGATGGTATCCAAAGTGCCTTTCCAATTTATATATATATATATGGCACTCACTTTGTAATATATCATCATTCATCTTTAATATTATTTTATATTTCCAATATGGAATTATTTTCCATTGGTTGATTATTCAAGTGAGTAATCATTATGGGTTAAAATGCAAATCATGTGGGTTTATAAGTCTTGTCTGCTTCAAGTGGTATCAAAGCAAGAACGAGAGGGAAAAATAAAGAATAAAAAAATACATAAGTTAAAAAGAAAAGTTAAGAAAAAGAAAAGATAAAAGTAAAATGAAAAAAAAAGAGAGGGTAAAAGTGAAACCACACCTGGTTTCTTAAAGTCGGTTTGAGTTTGAATATAAAAAGTGCATAATAATAACTACAAAGAAGCAAGTGGGATTTGAACCTAGGTGGGGAAGGTAGCACTTATTCCTCCCAACCACCCAATCTACTTGCATTTTACAAAATATTGGAAAAAAATAAAAGTCAAGGACTTGAATTTGGAAGGTTATATATTATTTTATATAACTTAAGTTTAAAAATAATAATAATTATTATTATTATTTTATTAAAAAAATAATTATTTTTGGAAAAAAGAAAGGTTATTTGACCTAACAAGAAATAGTCGAAGAAAGTTTTTTTTGAAAGAGACATATTGAGAATTCTTAAAGCTTTTGTATCTAACCTTCTAGAAGAAATGAAGACAAAAGTGAAGTAGAAACATAGTCACAAACAATGGCTACTACATATTCGGAAATGAAGGCACAGCTACAAACAACAGTGGACGAGTTAGAACAATACAAGGCGATCAATAAAATCCTACAAGCTGAGGTTGAGATGAAAAAGTGGTTGAAAGAGTGGAAAGACGATGAGAATCACCGCTTATGGAATCAGAATCGACAGCTAGAACGAACCATAAGAGATAACAAGAAAATGTTATCTAATCAGGATAAAGAAATATCATGTTTAAAAATTCATAATCAAAACCTAGAAGACCAGATCAAAAAGTCAAAAAATGACAACAAATCACCATATGGATGCGATAATGAATTAGAAGAAGAAATAAAGCATCTAAACAAACTCATCATGGAAAAAGATGTTGAATTGGTACAAGTACGGATGAGGTTAGAAAATCAAGGAGCAAAGTTATGTCATCATAAACAGCAAAAAGAAAAACTCCAGCAACAGTATGACGACAGTAAGAAGACACATAAGTCAGAACTGACAAAAGTCAACAAGGTTTTATCAATCCATTCCGAAGAAATTTTCATATTAGGTAATCATAACAAGACACTAGTCACAAAAATTAAGAAGTTGAAAAGTAGTCGGAAGACAGAACAATCTACGGAAGACATTGAAGGGAAACTTCTAGACAAACAGGAAGAAAATCATTGTATCAGAAGGCATAATGAAGATCTTAAGGAACAACTTAAGAAGTTTGAAGATGACAGAAAATCACATGTAGAAGTGATTAAGAAGTTTCAAAATGATAAGATGCAGTTAGAAAACAAGTTGGAAAAGATACAGAATGAAACCTTAAAACCTCAAGAGATGAAAACACAACTTTCTACTCATATCAATGCTAAAAAAATGACACTCGTAAAAGACAATGACATTGTGAAACTTCCATATCGACACCCCAACCACAAAAACAGATATTCTAAGAAGTGGGAAATTTCGAAAGATAGCGGTACCAATGTGATCAAATCTCCTAACGATAGATCAGTATGGAATGCCAACAGTCCACAACAAATCAATTTGGGATGGATTGATTCATCCACATATCGGAAGTTGTGCTCAACTCTTAGTAGTTCGTATCGACATGTTTCGTCAGTTGTGACACCACAAAAAATGATGCAGAAACATTATAAGGCTTTGAGGACAAAGCCTTTCTAAGGGAGTGGCAATGTAACAAACTTAAATAATAACAACAAACAATATATATATATATATATATATATATATATATGAATTATTAATATTAATACATATTGATATTCATAATTAAGAATTAATAAATAGTTATTAGTAAACTATTCTAAAATGATGCATCCTTTCATGGATGGTATCCAAGGTGCCTTTCAAATTTATATATATATGGCACTAAATTTGTAATATATCATCATTCATCTTTAATATTATTTTATATTTCCAATATGAAATTATTTTCCATTGGTTGATTATTCAATTGAGTAATCATTGTGGGTTAAAATGCGAATCATGTGGGTTTAGAAGTCTTGTATGCTTCAGTGTTACAATATATCGAGAGAACCCTAGGACGAAGATGTTCTAAGAGCTGCCGATATTCTAGAGTCAAAAGGAATTTGGGACATCAAAGCACCGGAAATTCCATGCAACAAATTTAAGTAGCCGTTGAAAATAAAGAAGGTAAATATTGGGACAAAAAAGGACCCAATTTTTTCTAGTATTGGGGATTACTAGGATGATTCAACAATGGGGAAATACATTGATCTATTACATGTGTTTTAAGACTTATTCCCGACCAAATTTTCTGAGATGAAAGGCATTTCAGGAGAGTTGGGAAAAATGAATATTCTTTTAAGACCTTATGCGAAACCAGTAAAGCAACGACCATATAGGTTGAATCCGAGATACAAAGAGTGGGTCAAAGCTGAATTAGAGAAGATGTTGGATGCAGGAATTATCGATCTTATCAAGGAATAAAAATGGATCATTCTGATGGTTGTGAAATACAAAAATAATGGTGAAATCCGAATCTACGTCCCTTTGAGGAAATTGAATGATGCAAGTATTCATGATCCATTTTCGATTCCATTTACCGATGAAGTGCTAGAAGGAGTTTGAGGACTGGAAATCTATTCATTTATGGATGGATTTTTAGGCTATCATTAGATAAGAATTGTGGAGGATAGACACAAAACCAATTTCATGATAAAATTGGGATATTTTCAGTACACAATGATGTCGTTCGGTCTCAAGAATGCACCCACAATTTTTTCAAGGTTAGTTGTTGCTGCATTAAAAGACTTGATTCATAAATTCCTAGAAGTCTATATGGATGATTGGACGCTCTATGGGTTGGTAAAAAAGCATACTTTGAACCTTTGATTCATGTTGGAAAGGTGTTGAAAACATCATATTTCACTGAATCTGAAGAAATGTACATTTTGTGCACCATTTAGAATCCTATTGGGACACATTGTATGCAATGAAGTCATGTTGGTCAAGCCCACCAAGATTACGGTAATTGTAGACCTGCTCAAACCAACGACAATAAAACAATTGAGAGCAGCATTGGGACACACAAGGTAATCCTAGAAGTTTATAAGGGGGTATGTAGCGATCACTGCATCGATGGAGAAATTGTTGAAGAAATATGCGAAGTTCAAATGGAAGGACGAGTGTGAGAGGAGCCTCGATGCGCTAAAGAAAAATATGGTTGCATCACCAATATTATGTTTTCCATATTGGACAAAGGATTTCCATGTCCATGTCGATTCTTCATCAGACACATTAGGAGTGATATTGACCCAATTAGGATAAGTATCAATCGACCACTCGATCACATTTGCAAGTCAAAAGTTATATACTGTAGAGAAGAACTACACAATGACAAAAAGAGAAGGATTGGCGATGGTGTATGCATTGAAAAAATTATGCCACTACCTACTAGGAGGGAATTTCAAAATGTTTACGGATCACTTAACATTGAATTACTTGGTCAAAAATCATGTGTTGGGTGGGAAGATATGTCGGTGGTTACTACTATTCCAAGAATTTTATTTTGAGATCATTGTGGAACTAAGAAGGTAGAACGTAGGACCTGGTCATATATCAAGGATAAATTCAGGAGAAGAACCAAGTAGCATCGAGGACAACCTACCTGATGTGAAACTATTTATATTTGGAAAGGTCGATTACCATTATGAACAAATTGTTCATTTTTTGGTGACAGAACAAACCCCTAAGGAGTTCACCACTATTCAGAAGAAACAACTAGTTGTTAGACCCGCTAACCTCCAATTGATCGTAGGGAAACTATACAAGATGGTGCCTGATTAAATTATGTGTCGATATGTTCTTCTGCATGAGTAGGAGAGAGTGTTAGCAAAGTTGCATGGTGGGATTGCAAGATGACACTATGGAAGATGTGCAACCTCTAGGAAAATACTTAGAGATGGATTATGGTGGCCAAAAGTACATGGAGACATTGCAGGTTATGATAAAAGTTGTGATGTATGTCAAAGAATAGGAAAAACATTATGGAGAGATGAGATGTTGTTAGTACTTCAGGTAACACTACAACCCTTTGACAAGAGGGAAGTTGATTTCATAGGACCTATCAATCCACCAGGAAAAATAATAGGTGCAATATATATCATCACTGTGACTAATTATCTAATTGTATGGGCTTAGGCAGCACCATTAAAGGATTTCATAGTCGCAACAGCAAGAAGGTTCCTTTTCAACAACATGGTTACCCAATTTGAATGTCCTTAATATTTATAAGAAATCAACGTGCTCATTTCGTCAATCAAACAATCAAAGTGATGATTGAGGAATTCCATATACATCACAAGAAAAGTACTCCATATCACCCACAAGTGAATGGAGTAGTAGAAACATTTAACAAGATATTGGAAAATGCACTAACTAAGGTATGCGATACAAATTGTTATGATTGGGATCTAAAAATACCTACGATATTATGGGCCTGTTGTGCCCTAGCTCAACAACCTTTAAAAAAACATTATTTCATCTAACAAAATCCTATTTTGTTTGATGAAATGTTTGAATTTCTCAGTGCAAAATAAAGAAGAATTACAGCCACTGAAACAATGCCATTTTGTCAGCTACTGAATTGGGGAAATTCGTTGTTTTTAAAATCAACCTTTACAACTATAGAATATTTAACAAAATCATCACTAATGAGTTATTATTTGTTTTTGGGTTTGCAATTAAGGATAAATATTAATGATTTCTAGACGTCCTAATCTAGAAATTAATCCAAAACATTACGAATTGATTTTGTTGATTTT
Organism: Pseudotsuga menziesii; assembly: GCA_001517045.1. Lineage (NCBI taxonomy): Eukaryota > Viridiplantae > Streptophyta > Pinopsida > Pinales > Pinaceae > Pseudotsuga > Pseudotsuga menziesii. The sequence continues at coordinate 69,427 of LPNX010596775.1, forward strand.
GTTATTATAATTATTACTAGGGTTGAAATATTATCAATGGTTGGTTCCTGGTGACTTTGGTCAAAACCTAGAGTACGTAAGCCAAATGTGTTACAAACCATTTCTGACATATCCTAAGTTCTCAAACCATGGTCGACATTACCACGAATGCCTATGCCGATCATTATTATATGGTATGTTTTGCAAAGTCAATTCTTGATTTAATGGTTTGTAATTATGATTATTTATCCGCCACCTTTAAAAGGTAGGTCGAATCCATGGTAGGGGTGCATGTATTATGGTTATCGTCGGGTTGATTTATGTCACAGCCTCTATCCTGATTCACCTATTGCGAAGCCAATATGCTATCATGACGCTGGTACTTGACCTGTCTATCACGTTTAAGTCTTGGTACGTATCCCTCGTCGTGGATGCCTGTCAATGGAACACCTGTTCTACGTACAGCGAAGGGCCTCCTATCATTCAATTCAGGGTAAATCATGATAATATCAGTTGTCTAGGGTCTTCGACCATCGTTTGTTTTATCAATCAATTACCACTCCGAGTGCCGATGTCTTCGTTCATGCCAAACCCGCAGGGGTATAGCCTGTGTTTATGCATGGCTTATCCTATTCATCACCTGGTTTTGCTTAGCCTTTATTCCAAGTGCTCATGATATCGTGTTCTATCTCTTGACGAGATCTGGTACCTATTTTACGTGTGGTTACGCACCTGGACTCAGCCAGTGATGGCACCTATAGTAAGGGTTGAACCCTGCGAGATGACCTTGTTAAATTCGGACTCTGAGCTCGCAATAAAGGTCGAGGATATAGGGTGGATGCCGTTCTTGAAGAAATTCTCTGACTCAAACCCTGAAGTTACTAGGGTTTTTTCTCTCTCCCTGGTTGATTTTCAAGCAGAACTTGGTGATCTTCGGTTTCGGGTTGATGAACGGTCAATAGCGGCCGTAACAGGTTTGTCCCTGACTGGTCAGAGATGGTTCAAATACCAGAAGATGAATATAACAGAATGGCGGCAGTTACTTAAAAACCCTGCTCAGGAAGTCTCTTTTCGAACTGGGGTGGCTCGTAGGTATTTCAAAAAAGAATGGTGTCCTGTCCTTGATTTGATTCATCGTTACTTGACCTGTGAAGGCCGGTTATCGTCAGCGTATGTATATCACCTCCGGCTTATGTCTGTTTTTATAGGGTTTCCGTTAAATTTGCCTTATTATCTTTTGCATAGCCTGTTCAAAATGTCCAATGCGATTAAAAAAGGCCCTAAACACGTCAGTCACAGCCTCTTTCATCATGGTTTGGTTTGCATGTTGATTGATAGTGAGTTGTTGAAGTTGGGTCGGTCATGGGAGGAATTTGTAGAGTCCAACGGTTTTTCCTTGTTTTGTCACTGCATGTTTGACAACCCTGATGATTGCAGCAAACACAAAGATCCGAGTTCAGTCTCAGTCCCTTCTCTACGCAAACCTCTGTCAAGTCCTGGCCGTATGAGCCCTGAACCCTGCAAAATTCCCATGGCCAATCCAGTCGAAAACACTGACACTTCGTTAAGATCTAAGCGCATGAGGAGAGTTTCACCTTTGTCACCAATTACACCCCAAAACAGTATTGATAAAATTGGCAATCGTGGAAGAAATCAGCCCAAGGATAAATTGGTTGGCAGATTCACCAAGAGCATGGTGAAAACTACTTCTGTCAAAACCCCTGTGATTGACAAGGTTCAGGTTGAAACTGTTGTTTTAGATGAGGAAGAATTTGATATCCCTTCGCCTATTGATGATAATGTCGTTCAGGATGAAGTTGTTTCAAATCCTGTCAATGAGACTCTTCCTGTTATTGATAAGGATATTCCTGTGCTCGACAAAGAGGTGCAAGTGGATCCGTTTGTTAATGCTCCGACTAAAGAAAATCCTGTGTACGCAAATTCACCTGGTGTTTATCGTGTTGCAGATATGGCTCATCCTTTGTTTATTAATTGTCTGTTGGATAAAATTCGTAGTATGGAGGATAGGGTAGGTGAGATGGCAGTGAATCGGGATTTAATAAAGGCTGAAAATGCTATGTTAAAGGAGAAAGTTAATGCGAATGATCAACAACTCCTCCGATTGAGAAATCATAAGAATAAGTTGATTAGGAGGGTTCTCAAACTTCAGGATGAAAATGACAAGAATGAAGAAAAGGTTCATGAGCTTAACGCTCAGATTGCACTCATGCAGTTCAGAGCTCCCTCGCCGAGTCATTCAAGTGGGGTGAATATTCAAGTGTTCAATGCACCCGTAAATTTGTAGTGTCTTTTGTTGTCAGTTTCTAGTTTGGAAGTTTTGATGGGTTTGCGATTAAGGTATCTCTGTACAGGTAATTACACGTTTTATTTTTGTTATTTTATAGCATTTGATATCTGATTTATATTGTGTTTTGATTTTATTATATTTACTGCAGGTGATATGGTTGTTGTTTACGCCCAGGTTTTGATGGCTATTTTTTGGATGACATTCCACATCGATCGGAACAGATCAATTACTAGACTTTCCAGGTGTTGTTTTATTGTTGTAGTTCCGATTTTCATGGATCGAACCGTTATCTTTTCATGGTGTTTTACTTGTATTGAAAAATGACATGTTCCACTTGTCATTTTTAGTGGAAAGTTAGTTGGATTCGATCTAGGCTATCTCGAGCTTTTAGGGATGTTTATTTTTGAAAAAAAACATGTATTTAAGGTTTGAAAGTTGATAGGAATTGGGGTCGATAGTTTGGGAAGGGAGGACAAGACCGCTGTTCGATCTATCTGTGACTCGAGATAGTTAATTGTCAGTAGCTACAGCGTTTGGACTGGTGATGTTTAATACATATATACAGTTTTTACACTTTACATATGATTTATAATATCTATCGGTTTTGTCACTCGTTTTTCTATATTATAAATGTTTGTGATCATTTCTTTGAAGAATTGTGCAAATATTATTTACAAGTATCGACTGTCATTGTTTTCAATCTTGTTGATATGCCATGTTCTGTAATTAATGATTGATATCGTTGTTATATAATATGAAACGATTTTTGTATGGTCCTGTTAATATTTAAATTTCTTTAAATATTATCAAATGTTTGCATGCAGTGTTCTTATCAGCATAAATCGATTACAGGTTAAATTTCCATTGCTCCTGATCAGGATAGAGTATAGATTAAGATAATATGTGTTTAAGTTTTTTATTGATTATACTATTTGAAAAATCTATTTGAATCAGATCCTTTTATAGGAATTTCCAATATTCAGATTATTTCTGTTGTAATTATTGTACACTGTGTGTATTATACATCTCTGTAGGACATTAACTCTGTTAATTTGTATCTTTCTATTTTTGTGTTTATTATTAATTGCTTTAAGTAGGTTAAATATAACAGTTTGTCATCTTGTAATATATAACATGAATTAACCTTGGTAATCCTAAGTGTAGGACCGAATAACCATCAGTAGCATTAATTTTAACTTTTAGACTTTTAAATTTCCAGGCTAACAGAGCCTTTAAACCTGTCGGGAACAACCATCCCAAACAGCTTGGAGCCTGATCTAAGGGTCCTGGTCTGGGTTGTTTTCCCCCGTTGCGGGCTTAGTCAAATACGCCCGTCAACAATGGCGCTAGAAGGAGGGCCAACCTAGGAAAATGGCTGATGAAAACAATCCTATAAACAAATTTAATCAACCTATCACCCCTCAAATACAATCAACTACACAACCATGCTCTCACCATTCATCACGAGCGAATGAAACCCCAGTGAGCGACTCTGTTCGGAATTTGATCTCTTAGTTCAACTCTCCCGGTATTCACTTACCTGAAGAAATAGACCAGTACGAGCAAGCCATAAATGAATCTCATAGAATTTTAACTAGGGCTTATTCGAATCTCACCGGGCGCCAGCCCACTGAATTACCTCTTCCGTAGATTACACGTCCTCATACTCGTCATCCTAAATCTGTTTTGGGAGAACAAGAACAGCCTTTAGGTGCCCATCCCGATCCTCACATACAACAATCTCTTATAGGCACCAACCAGCCTTCCTCTTCTTCAGGACCACCTGCTTCAGGAGGGACTGGACAACCACCATCACCGCCTCGATCGCCTCCTCGTGTTTTACAAACACCACCTTCACCGCCTCCAACTCCAAGAAACATGGCAGGTGCAAATCCTCCAAACCCCAATGCTAATATGCCATGGCTAGCTCAGGATGCAGTGGCCGTCCCCGGCGTTCAACACCCTTTACCTAAACACCCTGAGAAATTACTGCCTAATTTCAACCCTGAGTCGAAAGAGCCAGCGAAAGATCATGTCAAGAAGTTTATGTTGGCAGTTCGACTCCTTGATGTTGAACATGAAGATGTGGTATGTCGGCTTTTTCCTTATACATTTGAAGGAAAAGATTCCACATGGTATTTTTCACTTACAGCTGGTTCCATTACTAGCTGGAATGAATTCGATCTTGCATTTACAAATAAGTTTGGAGATGACAAGACTCCTGCTATTTTAGTCTCAGAATTGTCTAGAATTCGCATGGAACCCAAAGAAAAGGTTAAATATTTTAACCAGCGTTTTCTAACTTTAAGAAACAGGATTCCTGCTACCTCAAGGCTGACTGAGGACGTTACTGTTGAATTTTACACTTCAGCCTTACCGGGAAAAATATCCATGTTTGTCAGGCAAAAAGCCAAACTTACCCTAGCTGAAAACTTTGAAGAAGCAATTAAAGTCAAAAAGGATGCGAATGCCACAAAGGCAAATCCCAGAGTAGATAACGATTCAGCATCTTCTTCTCGGAAGAAGGTTGACAGTCCTGCCAAAGGCTCTGACAAAAGGGGCCAAGATGCCTTAGATCTTGACAGTTTACAAAGAGTCATTAAAAAACTGTCTAATGAAATCATAGACTTAAGAAAGGGTACTTCTGAAAATACCACAAACAAAGAACCACCTAAACAGTTTTTCAGAAAACCTTTTCAAAATTCAGCTGCGAAACAAACTCCAACCTCTGAAGCTAACAGCGTTGAGGAACTCAATAGCTTCCTCAAATCAATATTTTCAGATCTAGAAACATCTACTGAAAATGAAACTCAGTCTTTCGGATAGAGTTCTCAAGATAACCAAAAAACAGATGATGGAAATGACGATAAACCACCCCATGTCATCAGTCATTTCTGGGACACCTCAGAATTAACTGATGACGAAGATGTGGCTATTGTCAATGTAAATCAGCATCAGTACAACACTAGAAGTAAAAAATACCAGCCCCCAGGTGAACCTGCTACAACTGTTAAAGATAATAGTTCAGCTGTCAAAGATAAAGATCAGTCTGCAAATAGTAAATCTGCACATTCCCTGGAGTTAGAATATGACTTGATCGAAGATTTAAAGAAAAGCAAAGCCAATATCTCCCTATATGAACTCATAAAGATACCCGTGATTCGAGATAAAATGGTGCAAGGGGTTTGCCCAAGCAAATCTGGTAAGACTCCTTCCAATCAAAATAATTCTGCCATTAATAAGGATAACTCAAAAAGGCTTTAGCTAATGCATCATCCATAGGCAAGAAGTCTGATTCTTCAACTCTGCCCTTTTTACTTACATTTGAAATATTTAATCGTAAAGTGCATAACTGTATGATAGACTCAGGGGCCTCCAAGAATGTGATGCCTTACTCTGTATGTAAAAAAATTAATGTTGTCCCTGAACCATGTGATACAAGTATTGTACAGCTTGATCGTTCAAATGTAAAAGTAATAGGTAAGTTGAAGCAGGTGCTGATAAGGTTGGCTTCGAATCCTCAAGTTCACTTTATCATCGATATTATTGTTGTTGACATCCCTGAAGCATATGGTTTGTTTCTTAGCAGGGATTGGTCACAAAAACTCGATGGATATTTTGCCACAGATTGGTCACACTTGTGGATATCTCATAATGGTCGCCCAAATAAGATTCGAATCGATCGGGAATGGTATATGAAGCATACCGTCACTGAAATTGATGATTCAAATGAACTAGTTTTGTTTACGAACACCATAATGGGTAACTACATGGCTGACTCATTTTTTGGGAACCTCAAAGCTGAAATTTCAGAAATTCCAGATTCAAATCAGCAGTCCGAAATTTGCCATTTTACACAAGTACCACTTGAAATTCCAATCCTAGATACATCACATTTAGATCTCAACAACGATCTTTGGTCTCTTTACTTTGACGGTTCTAAGTCAAAAGAAGGAGCTGGTGCAGGATGCTTATTGATTGATCCTTACGGGAAAAGGTACTTCATTGCTTGCAGGTTAGAATTCGATTGCACTAATAACATCACTGAATACGAAGCCCTCATTCAAGGGCTGAAGAAAGCGATTGACTTGGAAGCCAAAGCCTTGGTAGTCTTAGGAGATTCTGAGATTATTGTTCGTCAGGTACGTAATACAATACACTGCATAGCTGGACACCTAAGAAATTATCAGGCCGAGGTATGGAATTTATTATCAGCATTTGAAGCATTTAATATAAGTTCCATCCCTCGTTATTTAAATCAAGAGGCCGATTTGTTAGCTAATGTGACTTCTAGATTAATTCCTTCTGAAGAAATTCTTGCTGATGCATTCTCGGTTGAATTGCTCTTCAGGCCATCTATACGTGACAACATAATCAATTGGAGAGTTTTCGACGATGATCAGCAGCTGATTGCTTTTCTAACAATGAAGGACACTTTCAAGGATGCGGTCATCAACGAAAGGACCCATGACGAAGACCTGTATAAATTTGCGGTAATCCATAAGCCTTGTTCAATTAAGGAATCTCTCGATCAGGTCAGCATTCTACCCAGATCGGTGATTAAACTGGAAAATTTTTATGATTTAAAGGATAAATTCAAAGCTGCGAGGAACTGTAAAACTAACAATTCTGTCATGCAATCTGAAATTGTAAATCTAGGTACTAAAGCTAACCCCCAATGTGTTAATCTGGGCAGTACATGTACTGCTCAAGAAAAAACAGCCTTCATTAAACTCTTCAACGAGTTCAAAGACATATTTGCATGGACGTATGACGACCTAAAAACATTTGATCCAAATATAATGCAACACATTATACCCATGAAACAAGAGGCTAAACCTTTTCAACAGAAGTTGAGGAAAATGCATCCTAGCCTAGAACCAGCCGTTAAGAAAGAATTGAATAAAATCCTTGCAGCTAGAATAATTTTCCCAGTAAGACATGCCCAATGGGTAGCAAAAATTGTCCCCATAAGAAAGAAGAATGGTGATATCAGGATGTGCATCGATTTCCGAAATCTGAATAGGGTTTCGGAAAAAGACAATTATCCTGTCCCTCCAATGGAAAAAATCTTACAGCAGGTCTCCAAATTTGAAATGTTTTCATTGCTAGATGGTTTTTCAGGATACAACCAAGTGTTGGTATCCAAAGCAGACCAATTGAAAACAACTTTTAGAACTCCTTGGGGAACCTACGCTTATAGAAAAATGCCATTTGGTTTGATTAATGCCGGGGCAACGTTCCAAAGGGCAATGGACATTGCATTTAGAGGTCTGATTGGTAAGTTTGTTGTCATTTATCTTGATGATGTTACTGTATTCTCAAAATACAGAGCTAATCATTTAAGCCATCTCAGGAAAGTCTTTGAGCGCTGCAGGAAATATGGAATTTCGCTAAATCCAAAGAAATCAGTTTTTGCGGTAACCGAAGGTAAGTTACTGGGTTTTGTAGTGTCTAAACAAGGAATTAATATTGACCCAGAACATACCCAGGCTATATCCTAGATTTCCATGCCTCATTCAAAGAAGTCCATGCAGTCTTTTCTTGGGAAGATCAATTTTGTTTCTAGATTCATTCCTGGGTTTACGGAAATTGTTAGGCCGCTCCAGAAAATGATTAGAAAAGATGCTAATTTTAAATGGTCTACTGATGAGAAACAATCTTTTCATGACATCTTAAAAGCTATTGCTGAAGCTCCTACTCTAACTAGCCCAGATTTTTCCAAACCTTTCATTTTGTATACGTTTGCTTCTGATTCTTCGTATGCTGCTGTTCTGACACAGAAAAACCAGGAAAATAACGAAGCTCCTATTGCTTTTACGAGCTCTGGTTTGAATGGTGCAGAATTGAACTATCCGGAAGTAGATAAATAGGAATTCACTGTTTTCAAATCCGTCAAACATTTCAGGCCTTACTTACTGAAGTCCCACACCAAACTCATTGTACCATATTCTGCAGTAAGAAATCTCTTGGTACAAAAGGATCTTGGTGAAAAAAGAGCACACTGGGTCACAGTGCTTCAGGAGTATAACCTGGAGATAAAACCATTAAATATTGTCAGAGGACAAGGACTCTGCAAGCTAGCAACTGGGTCTGCTGACAGTTCTGAATCTGATATGCACTTCTTTAGTGAACCTGCATTGTTTGAAAGGGAATTTTTTCCGATCTCTACTCCTTCCGACTCTTGGTATAATGATATTAAGTTCTTTTTATTGCATGGGAATGCACCTGAACATTTGGACCCATGTAATAAAAGAGCTTTGAGATTGAGATCTTCTCCTTATCAGCTTATTGATAACATTTTGTTTAGAAAGAATTTCGAAGGAGTCCTCCTTCGTTGTCTGGAAAGAAGTGAGGCTGATAATGTGTTATCTCAATTACATGCAGGACCAGCCGGAGGACACTTTAGCGGAGAAACCACCGCACATAAGATACTTAAAGCTGGTTACTATTGGCCCACGTTGTTCAAAGATGCATATGCTTTTTCCAGGAAGTGTCAAGAGTGCCAGAGAACAGGGGGCAGACTGAAAAAGGCAGCATTACCACTTCAGCCGGTCATAATCAAAGTCCCATTTCAGCAGTGGGGTCTGGACATTGTTGGCCCGATCACACCGGCATATTCTCAGCAGTATAAATATATCCTGACATCCAAAGACTACTTCACTAGATGGGTTGAAGCCATTCCCTTACGAGTAGTCAACTCGGAACAGGTGATATCTTTCCTTGATTCTTTTATTATCACTAGGTTCGGTGTTCCTGAATCTCTGATTTTTGACAATGCAACTTATTTTTCTTCTGTAAAATTAACTGAGTATGCATTGGAAAGAGGCATTAAGTTGAAATATTCAGCCAATTATTATCCTCAGGGTAATGGATTAGCCGAGTCTTCCAACAAAAACCTGATCAAGATTCTGAAACGCACAGTAGCTGATCATCATAGGAACTGGCACACTGCTTTATCCAACGCCTTATGGGATGACAGGGTAACTCCCAAAGATGCTATAGGAAACTCTCCCTTTTTCCTGGTGTATGGTAAAGAATCCATCTTACCCCCTCATTTGTTCTTACCCTCCTTACAGTTTTCCCAGTCAGTACAGGAGGTACCATGTTCTGCCATGGAGCATCGAATTAACACCTTGCAGAAACTGGAGGAAGATAGGGAGTTGGCTAGAAAAAAATTTGAGAAACACCAGCAGACTGTGAAGCGTTGGTTTGACCTCAAAAATTCAGTCAGTTGGGATTTGGGAGTAGGTGACCTAGTCCTGAGATGGGACAAGGAACACGAAGACAAAGGAAAACATACGAAGTTCCAATGCCTGTGGCTAGGACCATTTATTATTACAGAAAAACTTGGTCCTAGCACTTTTAGGTTACAAACACTGGAAGGAGACATTGACAACCTTCCAGTAAATGGTCACCTAATTAAGAGATATTTTTCTTGATCCTCCTCAAGGGATCATCCTGTATATACCTGTGTGGTGTGTTTGCTTGATGCATTTTATTTCATTTCTCTTTTGATTTATTTACTGTTTTGTTTGTGTGTTATGGGCCTGGTAAATTCATCAAACCCCGAACTGATGGCTCATTTTAAGTTCTGTTATTTATCTGTAAGTTGTGCACAAAGACATTATTATCCTGGAAAATGTCATTCTGTTTTGCTTCTTGAACAGAGAATGGTGTTTTCATCGTTCTAGATTTTACCAGAAAAGCTCAAACCATGTTAATATTAATTAAGTATATCAGTCTCTACAAAGATTTGCCCAAAGGGATTGGGACTGTACTTGGTGAAGTTATCTATTTAAATATTTTATGCCATCCCTTCTCGTAAAAAGGATCAGATTCGCCTCCCTATCTGCTAAGATAATCTCATTTGAGATTAATAATAATTAAGTTCTGGACAAGGAGGGACTTGAACATATGCAAAAATCTAAAGGACGGAAAGTCTCATCATGAGCTGATTTGCTCAGGATCATAGGTTTTCTTCCAGTAACATTGTCGTCTCTAGTCACCAAGCCTGGGCAATGACCCTTGGACGAAAAAATTTGAGGGATGAAAGGTCTCATCACGAGCCGGTTCATTTTACTGTAATGCAGACTGGTGACTGACATGGTTACTATCTGGTTACCAAGCCTGAACCATGGCCTTCATGAGGAATAAAATTAAAAGAAAATAGTGGTAACAGTTTCTCCCAACCAGAATTGTACATGTATAACTAGCAGATAGGATACTGGCTTTCTGAGGGTTTCGAAGCAACCCTGTCGAGGCTATGAACGCCTGCTGGCAGCAGGGCCATGCTTGTGGTATTGAGATTTTATCCTTAAAACTAAGCCATTTACTGTCTTACTCTTTAAGGACTAATTTCTGTTGGAGACCTGATTTTATCAAACAAATCACTGAAACTGTAATTTTCTGGTAAGTCTTAGAACTGTGGAATACTTGAATTTGTTTGAAATGTTAAAACAATGATCTTTGTATAATGGATTGTATTAAGGATTTAATTTCTTTATGTGCATGATTTCAGGTTAAAAAGCAGAGATAACTGTTCCGCCCAGCTTGTCGCCATCTGTTGTGCCCTGGCTCAACAGCCTTTAAAAAAACATTATTTCATCTAACAAAATCCTATTTTGTTTGATGAAATGTTCGAATTTCTCAGTGCAAAATAAAGAAGAATTACAGCCACTAAAACAATGCCATTTTGCCAGCTACTGAATTGGGGAAATTCGTTGTTTTTAAAAGAAACCTTTACAACTATAGAATATTTAACAAAATCATCACTAATGAGTTATTATTTGTTTTTGGGTTTGCAATTAAGGATAAATATTAATGATTTCTATATCCTTCGTCTTATCCTAATCTAGAAATTAATCCAAAACATTACGAATTGATTTTGTTGATTTTGTTATTATAATTATTACTAGGGTTGAAATATTATCAATGGTTGGTTCCTGGTGACTTTGGTCAAAACCTAGAGTACGTAAGCCAAATGTGTTACAAACCATTTCTAACATATCCTAAGTTCTCAAACCATGGTCGACATTACCATGAATGTCTATGCCGATCATTATTATATGGTATGTTTTGCAAAGTTGATTCTTGATTTAATGGTTTGTAATTATGATTATTTATCTGCCACCTTTAAAAGGTAGGTCGAATCCATGGTAGGGGTGCATGTATTATGGTTATCGTCGGGTTGATTTATGTCACAGCCTCTATCTTGATTCACCTATTGCGAAGCCAGTATGCTATCATGACGCTGGTACTTGACCTGTCTATCACGTTTAAGTCTTGGTACGTATCCCTCGTCGTGGATGCCTGTCAATGGAACACCTGTTCTACATACAGCGAAGGGCCTCCTATCATTCAATTCAGGGTAAATCATGATAATATCAGTTGTCTAGGGTCTTCGACCGTCATTTGTGTCATCAATCGATTACCACTCCGAGTGCCGATGTCTTCGTTCATGCCAAACCCGCAGGGGTATAGCCTGTGTTTATGCATGGCTTATCCTGTTCATCACCTGGTTTTGCTTAGCCTTTATTCCAAGTGCTCATGATCTCATGTTCTATCTCTTGACGAGCTCTGGAACCTATTTTGCGTGCGGTTACGCACCTGGACTCAGCCAGTGATGGCACCTGTAGTAAGGGTTGAACCTTGCGAGATGACCTTGTTAAATTCAGACTCTGAGCTTGCAATAAAGGTCGAGGATATAGGGTGGATGCCGTTCTTGAATAAATTCTCTGACTCGAACCCTGAAGTTACTAGGGTTTTTGCTCTCTCCCTGGTTGATTTTCAAGCAAAAGTTGGTGATATTCAGTTTCGGGTTGATGAACGGTCAATAGCGGCCGCAACAGGTTTGTCCTTGACTCGTCAGAGATGGTTCAAATACCAGAAGATGAATATAATAGAATGGTGGCAGTTACTTAAAAACCCTGCTCAGGAAGTCTCTTTTCGAACTGGGGTGGCTCGTAGGTATTTCAAAAAAGAATGGCGTCCTATCCTTGATTTGATTCACCGTTACTTGACCTGTGAAGTCCGGTTATCGTCAGCGTATGTATATCACCTCCGGCTTATGTCTGTTTTTATAGGGTTTTCGTTAAATTTGCCTTATTATCTTTTGCATAGCCTGTTCAAAATGTCCAATGCGATTAAAAAAGGCCCTAAACATGTCAGTCACAGCCTCTTTCATCATGGTTTGGTTCGCATGTTGATTGATAGTGAGTTGTTGAAGTTGGGTCGGTCATGGGAGGAATTTGTAGAGTCCAACGGTTTTTCCTCGTTTTGTCACTGCATGTTTGACAACCCTGATGATTTCAGCAAACACAAAGATCCGAGTTCAGTCTCAGTCCCTTCTCTGTGCAAACCTCTGTCAAGTCCTGGCCGTATGAGCCCTGAACCCTGCAAAATTCCCATGGCCAATCCAGTCGAAAGCGCTGACACTCTGTTAATATCTAAGCGCGTGAGGAGAGTTTCACCTTTGTCACCAATTACACCCCAAAACAGTATTGATAAAATTGGCAATCGTGGACGAAATCAGCCCAAGGATAAATTGGTTGGCAGATTCACCAGGAGCATGGCGAAAACTACTTCTGTCAAAACCCCTGTGATTGACAAGGTTCAGGTTGAAACTATTGTTTTAGATGAGGAAGAATTTGATATCCCTTCGCCTATTGATGATAATGTCGTTCAGCCTGAAGTTGTTTCGAATCCTATCAATGAGACTCTTCCTGTTATTGATAAGGATATTCCTGTGCTCGACAAAGAGGTGCAAGTGGATCCGTTTGTTAATGCTCCGACTAAAGAAAAGCCTGTGTACGCAAATTCACCTGGTGTTTATTGTGTTGCAGATATGGCTCATCCTTTGTTTATTAATTGTCTGTTGGATAAAATTCGTAGTATTGAGGATAGGGTAGGTGAGATGGCAGTGAATCGGGATTTAATAAAGGCTGAAAATGCTATGTTAAAGGAGAAAGTTAATGTGAATGATCAACAGCTCCTCCGATTGAGAAATCATAAGAATAAGTTGATTAGGAGGGTTCTCAAACTTCAGGACGAAAATGACAAGAATGAAGAAAAGGTTCATGAGCTTAACGCTCAGATTGCACTCATGCAGTTCAGAGCTCCCTCGCTGAGTCATTCAAGTGGGGTGAATATTCAAGTGTTCAATGCGCTCGTAAATTTGTAGTGTCTTTTGTTGTCAGTTTCTAGTTTGGAAGTTTTGATGGGTTTGCGATTAAGGTATCTCTGTACAGGTAATTACACGTTTTATTTTTGTTATTTTATAGCATTTGATATCTGATTTATATTGTGTTTTGATTTTATTATATTTACTGCAGGTGATATGGTTGTTGTTTACGCCCAGGTTTTCATGGCTGTTTTTTGGATCACATTCCACATGAATCGAAACAGATCAATTACTAGACTTTCCAGGTGTTGTTTTATTGTTGTAGTTCCGATTTTCATGGATCAAACCGTTATCTTTTCATGGTGTTTTACTTGTATTGAAAAATGACATGTTCCACTTGTCATTTTTAGTGGAAAGTTAGTTGGATTCGATCTAGGCTATCTCAAGCTTTTAGGGATGTTTATTTTTGAAAAAAAACATGTATTTAAGGTTTGAAAGTTGATAGGAATTGGGGTCGATAGTTTGGGAAGGGAGGACAAGATCGCTGTTCGATCTATCTGTGACTCGAGATAGTTAACTGTCAGTAGCTATAGCATTTGGACTGGTGATTTTTAATACATATATACAATTTTTACACTTTACATATGATTTATAATATCTATCGGTTTTGTCACTCGTTTTTCTATATTATAAATGTTTGTGATCATTTCTTTGAAGAATTGTGCAAATATTATTTACAAGTATCGACTGTCACTGTTTTCGATCTAGTTGATATGTCATGTTCTGTAATTAATGATTGATATCGTTGTTATATAATATGAAACAATTTCTGTATGGTCCTGTTAATATTTAAATTTCTTTAAATATTATCAAATGTTTGCATGCAGTGTTCTTATCAGCATAAATCGATTATAGGTTAAATTTCCATTGCTCCTGATCAGGATAGAGTATAGATTAAGATAATATGCGTTTAAGTTTTTTATTGATTATACTATTTGAAAAATCTATTTGAATCAGATCCTTTTATAGGAATTGCCAATATTCATATTATTTCTGTTGTAATTATTGTACACTGTGTGTATTATACATCTCGGTAGGACATTAACTCTGTTAATTTGCATCTTTCTATTTTTGTGTTTATTATTAACTGCTTTAAGTAGGTTAAATATAACCGTTTTTCATCCTGTAATATATAACATGAATTAACCTTGGTAATCCTAAGTGTAGGACCGAATAACCATCAGTAGCATTAATTTTAACTTTTAGACTTTTAAATTTCCAGGCTAACAGAGCCTTTAAACCTGTCGGGAACAACCATCCCAAACAGCTTGGATCCTGATCTAAGGGTCCTGGTCTGGGTTGTTTTCCCCCGTTGTGGGCTTAGTCAAATACGCCCGTCAACAGGGCCTAAAGAATGACATGTAAAAACCTGAGAGGCCAGACACCACTCAAGTTGGTTTATTAAAAATAAGCGGTGATTTTGATGGAATATATTGTCCATAGTCTACGTATAGAAGCAGTTACAGGAATGAGCGATGAAGTAGAAATTGAAGAAATATTGGTGCAGTTAGTGCTCCTTGAAGAGTATTGTTTCATTGCAGGTTTTCATTAGCAAGTAGAGAAGGATTTGTTGATGTAATTGTAACTTCGGAATGTATTCACTTGTATATCTTATGTATTGTACCCCGATGTTTATTCTGAGAAGTGTTTGTAATGTAATTGAGTCATGTCATGCCCAGATGTTCCGATCGGGAGCTTCTATAATGTAAACAAGTAATGTAAACTCATTGTGGGTAACCCTCCTATTGTTCAAGGGTTGAAGCACTAGCAGTTGTGGGGGCCTAGGGTTATTATAATATCCTAGAGAAGTCGGCCCTAGGTGAGTTATTGTAAGTTGAGGAAATAGTCCCCACCATTGTGTTAAATTTAACCCTACTTGTTGATGGAAGGGGCAAAGTCCCCACAAGTTGTGGGGCACTAGGGCTATTAGACTCTCCTAGATATGTCGGCTATAGTAAGTAATTGTTAAGTGAGGCCGACATATTGGAGTGGACATTAAGTGAACGAAAGAATATAAATAGAGAGTGAGTGTCTCTATTTATCACACACACACACTCTCACTAGGGAACATGAGTGAGAGAAGAAGTTGTTGGGACAAGAAAGAGAGAGACTACTGTCGTTGAGAGATCATCTTACTATTTTGGGGTTTTAATTTTGGTGTTGATTCTATCTCTGAGGAAGTTGCAGGGTTTTCTGCTTTACGGTTTCCCCAAGGAAAATATTTGTGTTCATTGTCTACTATGTTTTATCATTGTGAATGTTATTCTCTCAGATAAGACCCTAAGATAATGCTAGCTTGAATGATAAAAATATAACATGGTATCAGAGCTAACCTAAGAAGAATACATTATGCAGTTACAGAAGCTATGGATTCTTAATTTTTGGGTCTCTCTCCACAATCCATTAGCAAAAGTATGCTAGGTTGACTCTCCATTGAAGGGCGCATCTTTCTGTCGAAGCGAAATTCGATTCCGAGCATTTTCAGTTTTTGGTGTGGGAAATTAGGGCTTCTTACAGAAGAGGAATTTTTGAGTGAGCCCAGAATAGGATTTCTCTCCCCATCAAAATCGAATTTTATAGACCTAGTTCAATATTTTTGGTTGGGTATAACTCCGAGAAAGTCAAACCCTAGTTTGACCCCAGGCTGAAAAAACCCTAAAATACTAAAACTGATAAGTTTTAGTACATTCGCTATATCTCTAGATTGGAGAAGGCTCAGGAGCTAAAACTTTCACAAGCAGAAGATAAAACCCTTATTTACACTGTGTCCAAATTTCAGCCTCATATTCACTATATTATAGGATATATGATCCCTCCATGTTAGGGTTCACTACTACATTTCGATCCAAAATCCGACGGTTTTTTCCGACGGCGCGTGGATTTTTTCTTTTAACCGTGCCAAAAATCAGAAAGATTAATTTTTTTTTTGAAATGGTGGGCACAAGCGTCACTTAAGCGACGGATAGGATTGTAAGAGTCGCATAAGCGACGGATATCCTCCTAAGCGTCGCTTAAGCGACGGCGCTAAAATTGCTCAATCATTTAAAAAATACACTTAATTCGTTAATTATTTAAAATGGAAAGCGCCATCGCTTATCCGACGCGTTGGTTCATTTTCCTACACACACTCATATAAATAGATGTACGC
The DNA here is from genome assembly GCA_001517045.1 of Pseudotsuga menziesii. Classification (NCBI taxonomy): domain Eukaryota; kingdom Viridiplantae; phylum Streptophyta; class Pinopsida; order Pinales; family Pinaceae; genus Pseudotsuga; species Pseudotsuga menziesii. The sequence goes on from LPNX010596775.1 coordinate 86,044, forward strand.
CTAGGTTCATTATCTCACACATTGAGTCTCGCACTGATCTCTTGGACAAGAAGTGCGAAATTCTTAAGGGTTTTTTTTTGCCCTTGTGCTTTTGTGGGGATCTTCCCACTTGGTCTTGGATTTTGGTGTTGCTCTTTTGTGGGGATCTTCCCACTTGGTCTTGAATTTTGGCGTTGCTCTTTTGTGGGGATCTTCCCACTTGGTCTTGGATTTTGGCGTTGCTTTTTTGTGGGGATCTTCCCACTTGGTCTTGGATTTTGGCGTTGCTCTTTTGTGGGGATCTTCCCACTTGGTCTTGGATTTTGGCCTTGCTCCTTTGTGGGGATATTCCCACTTGGTATTGGATTTTGGTCTTAGGGTTTGAGTAATAAAATGTCACGTAAAAATAATGTTACAGGTCATCAAGATCCGGCAGAACAAAATTGACAATTGCTTGCTAGGTTGTGGGATGGAGTGGAAAGAAGGGGTGATGGAAAATGTTATTGTCCTTGCAGTCGATGTAGGGGCTTTAATACGAGAAGGTTACTGAACAACACAGCTAAAATACATTGTAGAGAACATGGACATGTTGAGGGGGGGCATGAATATCATCCATTGGTAAGTCAATATAATTCATGATTATATATCATTCGGTCTTTATATTGAGAGTTTTTGTAATTGTATATTGTATCATTTTTATTTTTGTTACTTAATCGACATGACTAACACTCTTTGTTTGATGTTTTAATTGTAATTATAAAGCAAGGGCCTCCTAGGGCTGTTCCGAACATGGAGAATGTGGTAATTACGCTGGAACAACTAGCGCAGGAGGAACGTCAATATGCAGGTCCTGCGAATACTGATCATGATCAAGTTAATGATGACATGGAATTAGACGATGATCATGATGATAACATAATTGAGGATGATGGTGCAAATGCATCAATCAATGATGCATTTAATGTTAGAATGGACGATGATCAACCTCATGCGCCACCAATTTGTGACTTTGAAGATCTTCATGATTTACCTACACTTGAGAAGGCAGACGAACCGCTTTTTGAAGGCTCCCACATAAGTGTTCTCTCTGTTGTGTTGCTGATAATGAACTTGAAGATTAAGCATGGTTTTTCAAACACAGCCATCACGCTGGCGTTAAGGTACGTATGTGATTATATGTTTCATCGATCGCATATATATGATTTGATTTATGTTGCTATAATATTTGTATTGGTATACGTACTTCATCGTAAAAATAAATAAGGATGTATTTGTTGTCGTTAATATTATGCTCTTCAAATATTTATAATATTAACCATTTTTTTTTTAAATTTGTTGTAACAGTTTGACAGGTGAGTATTTGTTACCGCCATCAAATAAATTACCTCGCACATACCGAGATTTAAAAAATATCATGAACTATGTTGGAATGGACTATCAAGCAATTGATGCATGTCCTAATGATCATATTTTATATTATAATCAGTATGAGTTTGCAACAGAATTCCCTATATGTCATAGCAGTAGATACCGAACAGATCAAGTAACCAAAAAGGTGTCTCGTAAGGTTCTTCGTTATATTCCCATTATTCCACGCTTGCAACGACTGTTTAGGTGCAAAAACATAGCACAATTTATGGATTACCATGCATGGAATAGAAGTGGAGATGATATTCTTCGAATTCCCGTAGATGGTTCTACATTTACAAACATAGAGGAAAAATGGCCACACTTTAAAGAAGAACCTCGTAATGCTAGACTTTCTTTGGCAGCGGATGGTGTCAATCCATTTAAAGAGATGAGATCTACTTGCTCGGTTTGGCCTGTTTTTGTTATCAACAATAACATTCCTCCATGGATGTCAATAAAGAGGGAGCATATAATGTTGTCAATGATTGTTCTAGGTATAATTTGTACTTTAGAACAATGTTTTTTTAATGCATTAGTATTTAATTTGTCATGAAGATCAACATTGTTTCATATTCATGTCATATATATATTTCATTTACTTATATGTATTTTATTTGTTGTTTTCTTTTAGGTAAGTACATAGTTAGAGATATGAATGTATATATCGAGCCTCTTGTTGATGAACTAGTTAAGCTATGGAATGGTGTCAC
>LPNX010596785.1:353-60503 GCA_001517045.1 Pseudotsuga menziesii
GGTATGTAGATATTAACATATAATTAGTTCAAATGAATTCGACTATTGTAATTATATTTTTAAATTGTAGTTTATCTCATTACAATTCTTAAAAATTAGTGATTTGAGTAGTAGTTGAATGTGTTTGTATAAAAAAACTATTCCACGGAAATTACTTTTATTTTTTTCATTAAGTTGTTTGTTTGGGAGTGGAAATAAATTGGATATGTTTTGATGCCATTAAGCAATGAAGTTTTGAAGTGAAAATATGTTAATGTTATATATGTGGCAGCAATGCATATGAGAGTTAATATCAGTCGGAAGATCTTGTTGATCTTTGAAATGGAAGGAGTATTGTTCTCGTCGTATTCCGAAGATGAAACGAGTTGTCAAATTCAAAGAAAACCAAATTGGGAGCTTGGTGATAGATCCTACTTTTGTAGGCCTTTTCAATTAGAAGTATTAAATTACTGCCTAAAACATTATGATGTTGCGATATGGACATCAAATGTNTGGATCCTACTTTTGTAGGCCTTTTCAATTAGAAGTATTAAAATACTGCCTAAAACATTATGATGTTGCGATATGGACATCAAATGTTACTAACAAGTACATTCGACAAGTACTTGAAAAATCAAATATTGATACAAGTGACTTTGAATTCATATGGGATAGGTCCCATTGTCACTTGCAAACAAAATCCAAATCATGTAGTATGATACAGTTTTATGAGAAAAGGCTAAGCGACGTGTGGTCCCAATATGGAAATAAGTACACCGAATCAAATGTATTGCTAATAGATACATCAAAGCCTACTTCTCAATTCCTCAAATATCGGTCAAACTGTATCTTAATAAAGGCTTATATAGGACATGAACACGATACTTGCCTTGTGCAAGTTCTATTCCCCTTTTTAAAGACACTTCATCGTATCAAACAGAAACGCAACTACATTCGAATGTTCAATAGAACATTGAGTTCTTTGTATTAAGAGAATATATTATTTTATGGAAATTTGTTGACGATTACATTGCAATATTTCAATACAAGTTGGACACATTTTTTGGTGAATTAATTTGTATGATTTTATAACTTTTATAGATAGATGATAATTGACAATGATATATAAATACAATTATTAGTATTATTTATGATTGCTTTTAGATTGACAAGTTTTTGCATCATACAACACTTGATTTCCCCATTCAAAATATTTTCTAAATTTGTGCTCTTAAATCAACTATTTGTAATTTAAATCATCTCATAAAAGCCAACAAGGCATGCAAGAAACTCTCTTTAGTTTTATTTATCTATATGTATTAATACAAGTGCATTACAACACTTGATTTCTCTATTCAAAATATTTTTTAAATTACATTCTCTGAAATCAATTATTTGTAATTTAAATCATCTCATAAAAGCCAACAAGGAATGAAGTTCTCTTTAGTTTTATTGATCTATATGCATTAATACAAGTGACACTCAAATTTTGAATTAAACCTCCATCTATATAAAAGCACATTTCTTACAAAAAATATTACTTCAATGATAATGAGTGCTAAGTGTACTAGAATTTAGATTAAAGCATGATGAGTCATAGATGAATGATTTTGAAAGGTATAGGCATTTGATTTCCCAATCTATAACTTATTGTAAATGTGTATTCTTAAGTTAATAGTTTATAATTGCAATAATCTCATATAAGCCAACAAGACATGAAATAAATTATTGACTGTTATTAGCCTATATTAATTAATATGAGGAGTTTATCAATGCAATATGTAATTTTTGAAATAAAACCCCATATAATTGAAGTTGCAATTGTTTTAAAACACAAAATTAATTGCTAATGAGTGCTAAGTGGTATTAAGGGTAGTACGAGATTGGTCATAAGTGAGTGACATTGAACTATAAGAAATTTGATTTCTCATTTCATTTTTTTGTAAGTTTGTATTATTAACTCAATTACGATTAATTGAAATAATCTCATAATAGCCAACAAAGCATGAGATACGCTTTATCTTTTATCTTCTTGTATGCATTAAATGAATGTATAAATGTGATATGTATTTTTTGGAATAAAATACAATGTAAAAACATTCAACAAGTAGTTGAAAAATCAAATACCAATACAAGTGACTTTGAATTCATATGGGACAGGTCCCATTGTCACTTGCAAACAAAATTCAAATAATGTAGTGTGATACAATTTTATGAGAAAATGTTAAGTGATGTGTGGTCCAAATATGGAAATAAGTACGAAGANAACTCAAATAATGTAGTGTGATACAATTTTATGAGAAAATGTTAAGTGATGTGTGGTCCAAATATGGAAATAAGTACGAAGAATCAAATATATTGCTAATAGATACATCAAAGCTTACTTCTCAATTCCCTGGATACCGGTCAAATTGTATCTTAACAAAGGCTTATATAGGACATGAACATGATACTTGGCTTGTCCAAATTCTATTCCCCCTTTTTAAGACACTTCATCGTATCAAAGAGAAACGCAACTACATTCGAATGTTCAATAGAACATTGAGTTCTTTATAGTAGGTGAAGATATTAATTTTTAGAAATTTGTTAAGGCGTACATTGCAATATTTCAATACAAGTTGGACACATTTTTTGATGAATTAATTTGTATGTTTATAAAACTTTTATAGATAGATGAGAATTAACAATAATATTTAAATACAATTATTAATATTATTTATGATTGCCTTTAGTTTGACATTTTTTTGCATCATACACCACTTGATTTCCCCATTTAAAATATTTTTTTAATTTGCGTTCTTAAATAAAATATTTGTAATTAAAATCATCTCATAAAATCCAACAAGGCACGCACAAAGTTTTGTAAATGTGTATTCTTAAGTTAATAGTTTATAATTGCAATAATCTCATATAAGCCAATAAGGCATGAAATAAATTATTGACTTTTATTTGCGTATATTCATTAATAAGAGGAGTTTATCAATGCAGTATGTAAATTTTGAAATAAAGCCCCATATAATTAAAGTTGCAATTGTTTAAAAACACAAAATTTATTGCTAATGAGTGCTAAGTGGTATTAAGGGTAGTACGTGATTGNGTTTACAAACACAAAATTTATTGCTAATGAGTGCTAAGTGGTATTAAGGGTAGTACGTGATTGGTCATAAGTGAGTGACTTTGAACTATAAGAAATTTGATTTCTCAATTCATTTTTTTTGTAAGTTTGTATTACTAACTCAATTATGATTAACTGAAATAATCTCTTATAGGCCAACAAAGCATGAGATATGTTCTCTCTTTTATCTTCTTATATGCATTAAATGAATGTATAAATGTGGTATGTAATTTTTGGAATAAAATACAATGTAAAACCATATAATTAATTGATAATGAGTACTAAGTGGACTATTTAGACTCATTCGATATGTGCCATAAATAAATTCAAAAGAGCATAGGGTCATATATAAAGTTCAACTAAAAGATTTGAAAAATATGTTTCAACATCTATTTCTTCGACATTTAAAAATCTTATCATTTTCTTTGCCTTTTGGTGAAAGTAATTCTAAGCCATGATTGGTTGGAAATATTACATCAAGTTATGTTGTTTTTAGACTTGAAAACATGAAGAGATTGATACCCCTTCCTTACATACATCTCTTTGAAGNAGATTGATATCCTTCCTTACATACATCTCTTTGAAGACCCTTACAAAGTGGACTCCACTGCGCACTCCTGACGTTGGATTTTAGAAGACAATTTCTTACTTCAATCCACACTAGATATCTAAAATATCGACTTCCCGCATAAATGCACTATCTTGATACAGTTGGTCAACTCCTCGTAACAAAACAAGAAATGAGAAGGATCATTTGGGAATACATTTACAAGAAGTACATACATGTTACTTAGCTAGATTCCATTTAGGGGTTTAAACCCAAAATGAACTTCTATATAGATCAATTTGAACATGGAGATTTAAATAGATAACCTTATTGTCATAATAACATGTACCTTATACCAGTGGATGCATGAACTCAAGATGGTACCTCTAGGGTAGTTCCTGGTTTAATCACATAGGCTTATAGTCAAGATAGAGCAATGGTGTTGAGCCTTCCATAGATACCTAGACCAGTNATGATTTTGAGCCTTCCATAGATACCTAGACCAGTGGTGCCTAACATCAATATACATAAGGGATTCCCTAAAGCTCATATCTTTCTTTCTCAAACGATCTCCCTTACCAAACACCACCAAGATGATTTCCTCTTTCTTGGTGCTACCTAGAGGCAATTATAAGAGGCAATAAAATCACAACATCATCTCAACTTCTAGACTAGTGAAGCAATGTAAATGAGGTACCTTCCCTTCAACTATGACATCCTCACAATGTTGTTTATANACGTAGAGGCAATTCTAAGAGGCAAGAAAATAACAACATCATCTCAACTTCTAGACTAGTGAAGCAATGTAAATGAGGTACCTTCCCTTCAACTATGACATCCTCACAATGTTGTTTATAATCCCCTTTTTTAGTTTCGATTCGACTAGCAAGTCCCTTGATTGACTATTGGGGGGATGTTGGATCCATTAAGCACCAAATTCAAACATCTCAAATATATTATCAACTACTACATCCCACTATAATTGGACTCTAGGCATAGATAGTAGACACATTATCTTAATTCGAGTTCTTCACACTTTCATTGTGTATGTATAATGTTGTACCTAACAACTATCCCAATTTCGACGAATTTATAGTTATTATTTGGTTCAACATCAATACACTTCTTATAATTTATTTTATTTTAATTTAATATTGTGATTTCCTTCCAATCACGCTATATTATAATATGTTATTTAACAATAAAAATATTTAATATGATACTTTGTTCACTTNCAAAACATGCAATTATGTGTGCAACTTAACTTCATTAATCCTACATTTTATATCTTCATGAATACTTTTTCTCACGATTCAAAAAATTACATATTTTCATATACTCCTCCTAATTTATGCCATATCGAACTAGTTATAAATGATACAACATTTCATTTTTTATGATTGTATAATAAAAATCACTTGGAGTAAATAAAATTTGTGATCAATAAAAACATTCTTTCTAGGATTAGTTTTTCCAATTTTAATGGAATATTTCTTTAATGCATAATTTTTACAAATTAAATGAAATAAATAAAATGTTTACAAAAAAATTCAATGTCATAGAAGTCCTTGTAATAGAATTTTTCTAGATTTCTTGAAATAGGTGTTGTATGGAGAAATGAGGAAATCAGCAGAAATCATGAAGGAGAGTTCCCATATATATCCAGCCACATGAGGAAGATGAAAACAGCCCCTAAAATCCCCCAAATCGTGAATCTCTACTGCACATTCACTCAGCAAGACAAAACCAAATCCTAGCCATGGATAAATGGAGGAAATTGCAGAAAAAACGGGATGAGAATGCCCCAACTATCTCCAGCTGTGTGAGGAAACAAAATGCATGGATGAATAGTGGGTGAGGGATGAATTTCTAAGAATTTAATTGCCCCATAAGTCAAAAACACGTTTTCCAAAAATGGGTGGCTTCCCCAATTTGAAATCGGCTGCCATACTCTTCCAATCCCAAGGCATTAACTACCACAACCAATTTCTGGAAGAAATAAATGATTGGGCACAAAAAACAAAATGGGTAGTTGAAATCTTTATGGGTTTTCCATTTGACATTTGCCTCAACACTATTGGCTCATGGGTTTAAATATTTTCCCTCCCTATTCCTTGCGAAATCATGCCCCCATCTCTTTGTTGCATTGACATAGCTAGTTGTGGGTATTTTTATTAATTGCATATTTATATGATGTCCAAAATTATATTGTGCCTAGCTAGCATGTGAACCATTGGCATCGATTATAATTATCGAACATAAAATGCTAAATTCATGGTGGGGCCTTGGCCTTGAGCTCCACACCATGATTTAATGACGCTATTTACATCATTACAATTTAATGCAATTGGGATCAAAATTGGGGTGTTACACATATGTGGTGGGCATGCAAGTCTTCTATTTTTGGATCAGTGAGCAATGATTCTTCAAATTTCTATGTACTTGGTCGCCTGATGATGTGGGTGACTATGAAGATTCAGATAGATCGGGACGATCCCTACCTCCTACTTTGTGGGTCAAGAATGGGATTGGAACTCGTGATTTGACATCCTCAATTGGTAAGACCTATGACTTAGACCCTTATCTATTTGATTCCTTTACCATTGAAAATATTGCACATTTGTCAAGCTGCACACTATATGAGAAATTTCAGGGGGTAATATCTTGAATTTGGATAGTTTGGGATCTGAAGAGAGGGATCCTAGCACTTCCTCAGATGTGTCGAGATCTATATCAGTCTTCTGTACTGAAAATAATCCTGTAATGGGAGGGGATATTTGTAGAAATATTGGTCGAGAGACTAATAGTGAGTTCCCCTTATTAAAGAAGTCCATAGTTTATTTAGCGCTAGAAGATTTGGGAGGGGTGGGAATGGAAGGTAATCCCTCCGATGAACTTAATAATGGGAGGGAGGAGACTCTTATTCTTATGGTTGATGGGGCTGATCGTGGGGTTTTGAATTTGGAGAAAGATGTACCTGATATGGGGAGTGAAGAAAGGGGAAATATATCATCCTTCTATGATATTGTTAAACAAAAACCCATTTTGGCATATGTGGGTAATATACATAAGTCGAATATGAATATTCTGCATGATGGATCCTTTGTTGAAGGGGGGGGGGTTAGGAATCAGTGACTTCGTGTACTTCAAAAAAGAATAATTGCCATGCCCTAAAAGGTGGACTTGCTATGGAATTGTCCCCTTTAAAGACTAGAAATGCATGGACAGGGAAATCAAGATCAAACATACTACTAAAGTGACTTCTCTGGAACCTGTTTCACAAAGTGTCAAGGCCCTTAGAGAAAACAAATCCCTTACTAAGGCCAAAATGATTATTACATCCATAATCATCCATGTATTTGGGATGATACTCCAAAAAACTATCTCTGAAGAGGTTTTTTCTCCAAGGTTAATCTAGATATTGTTTTTGTCCAGGAGACTATGGTAGGGGTGGTTATATGGTTAAATAAGACCAATTACTATATTATTGTTTTGAATTGTGGCTTTGGTACAAACACTATATTAGAGGTAATTGCACTATGGACACTTATTTTTGTGCTAAGGAATTGGGTTTGGAAGAGATATTGGTGTTTGGTGATTCAAAAGTGGTTATACTTAGAAATGAGAGAGGAAACATTATGACACACAAAGCATAAATCTATTATATTAAAATTATATCTTAAAATACATTGAGACTCCAATAAATAGAGTCAAGAGATGACTAACATAGGCTAAATATAGCTTATAGAGGTTGAGATAATATCTCAATCATACACCAAACTAGAATAGAATCTCTCATTTATCAACAACTCACAACAAGATAAACATTAACTCTAATAGTTATAAAATGAATAAATAGAAAATCCAACATCCATGTTCTTATGCTCAACAGTTGGTTAGCCAAAATAAACAATTTAAGACATTCATTTGCTAGAATCATGTTTGAACATATTTATCAAGATTTCACCTCCAAGGTAGATTCTCTATCGAAAATAGTGTTAGGCAGGTTGGAGGGGGTTAACTTTAATCACAGATGAATTTCTCATGGACATCATAGGATTTTCTTATCCTTGATGACAGATCATGCTCTCTGGAACCAATTCAATTTTTAACACTCATTCAATCGGTGTAGAGCTTGAGGATATTCATAGGATTTTGTTTTGTTGTTGATATTTTTTTGTTACAGGGATACCATTATTTCAGGATAACATATGTGTTTTTGTGACAGGTTGATATTTTGGAAGGAGATATGTATATACTATCGTATTGATATAGATATTGATATAATAGGATCACAATTATATAGATATCTGTTGTTAGTCACTTGTTAGTAGGGTTGGGGTTTTGAATATTTTGTTTTTTTTTGCTGATAGTTTTTTGTTACAGGGATACCATTATATCGCGATAACATATGTGTTTTTGTGACAGGTGTTGGAGACATTTACCACCATACACACTCTTTTTGGTCAATTTGGCCTATAGTTAAACCATTATCCTAAGTATTATTGACTTAATTGACATCAGAGGAGCACTAGATGACATCATCTAGATCACACCCATGCCTACCTTCAGTTAAGGAGGATAACTTAGCCTTCTCCTACATTCGGGGAGGCTAATTGGAGCACTTTGGGGGTGATCTGAGTGTCATTAATGCCCCATATTGCTAACTGATGGTTACAATTAGTTAAACAGAGCAGTGAATGCACCCTCATTCATTAAATTGATTATTTATTGATTATTTAATGAACTGGAGTCAACAGAGGCGCCTCCAACCACTTCTGATGTTCAGTTACACTTCAGTTAACCTCGGGTTCATTGGAGTCATTGAAGCACTACTACTTGTTGGTTGGCTTGCTGTGACATGTGTATGACCTACTTTCAGTTAGACTCAGTCATTTATTGCACTCCGACTTCAGTTAGGGCTCAGTTGAGTCAATTAGGGGTTTGATCAATGGTTAGCTATAGTGTTGACTATGGCTTGCATTCAGTTAAGCTAGACTCACTCATTCAATTCAAATGACCTCCTTGGGAATTTGAATTGCTTTGTCATTCATGCTTGCAACATGATCATTGTATTGTATTACTCATTCTTTGTGTGAATATACAAAGAGACTACTCATTTTGTAGCACAATTACACCATTTTCATGTCTTATTGTTATTAATCTTTTATGAGACTGTGCTTGAGTCCCTATATTACTGTGCAGATTAATATGGTATCATAGCTTACGGTGGGACGAAGCTCATATCTCTCAAAAACAAGGTTTTTGACAGATCTTGCATGAAAATTGAGCAATAGCTCAAAAATCCAGCACTGCACCAGAAGCCAAGGCTTACTAGTTAATACCCCAAGTAAAGAACTTGTTGATCAAGCTTGCTTGATTGACTATGCTGGGTGTGATTAAAGCCTAAAATGTGCAGGTTGTCTGACCTTACATTTCCCTTTTTGTTGTGATTTTTAGGTTTTTGACAGGTGAAAGAATTCGTTCCAGCAGATTCAGATGGCTTCTTCCGTGTATCTTTTGACTCCATTCAATTTCCACTCATGGAAAGGAGACATGGAGATCCAACTACACTCCAGAGGACTCTATAGGATCACCATGGACACTGAAGAAGAGCCTGGCTCTACAATAGACAAATTTAGATTCTTGAATAAGAAGGATGAAGCATTCGGATTCTTGTGCCTCTCTGTTTCCCGAGATCTTCTTTTCCATATTTTGGGATTGAAGACTCCAAAGGAAATTGGGACAAATTGGAAACCCTGTATGGAAAGCAGGATGATTTGAGAGTTTACTAGCTTGAAATTGAATTGATGTCTCTCCAGCCCTCCAATTTCGAGACCTTGAATGACTTTTTCACAAAGTTCAAGCACATTGTCTTACTATTGAAGCAATGCAAAGCAGAGAAAGAGGATGATCAGCTCATCCTCACCATACTCTCCAAACTTGGAGCTGATTATTCAGTTTTTGTCTCTACATTCCGTGCGGGGAAGCTCACAACCCCTAAATGGAAATGCCTACACTCAATGGCTTGATTGAGTCCCTAACAAGTAAACATGATAAGCTTGTCCAGATGGGGATCATCCGATCCTCTCGTGATCAAGCCCTCCATGTCTCGGGGCCCAAATATATGAAGGGTAAAGGAAAGCAGTAGAAGAACCCAAAAACTAAATTCAAAGCTCCTAATCCTAAAGTGGAAAACCAGCATCATGATGAGTCTTCCGGCTCAAAGAAGAACAAAGGGAAAGGGAATCATGGAAAGGAAAAATTCAAGTGTTCATACTGCGGGAAGGGCTTCCACCCTTAACATGCCTACATGAAGTAGAATCTTGATGAAGCTACCTCTCTCCTTAAGAGAAATCACATCAATCTTCCAGAAAGCTTTCAGAGGAGAGATCAGCAAGATTGGGAACCACAACATGAAAAAGGTCATGCCCTCATGGAAAGCACTTCGAAGTCTAAAGCACTCTTTATTGATTATGGAGCTTTGAACCACATGATGGCTGAAAGAGACTCCTTTCCATCCTTGGAGACCGGAAAATCCATCCCCATCCGCATGGGAGATGACTCCACCATCATTTCAGAAGGACAAGGTACGGTTGATCTTGAGAATGGCTATTTTTCAAATGTTTTGTATTTACTGTCTCTGGCATCAAATGTCCTTAGTTTCTATCAGATGACACATACAGGAGTTCCTAAGAGAGTTTCTTTTAGCCCAAATGATGTTGAGATAACAGAACTTGCATCTGGAAACTCATTGCTAAAGGCCTTGCAAACCATCATGCAAAAGCCTATGAGTTCTCCCACTTTGTGGCGGATGCAAAGCCCACCGCACTGCTAAATCATGGAAATGAAGTGAGTAGGCTGTGGCATGAAAGGTTTGGCCATATAAATTTCAAATATTTGTAGCAATTACAGAAAAAACTCCATGGTTGAAGGGCTCCTGGTCATCAAGGCAACTATTGGAATTTGCAAGGGTTGCGTGGTTGGAAAACACCCTGAGCACAAGTACGATCGGGGGAAGGAAAATCGAGCTACATGTATATTGGGGCTGATACATTCTGATATCAGTGGTATGATGCATGTCACATCCATGAATGGATCAAGGTATATTCTAACTTTTGTTGATGATTTTTCAAGGTACACATGGGTCTTCTTTCTCAAAAAGAAGTCTGAAGTATGTGAAAAATTCTCTGAAATGAAGGCCTTGATTGAGAATGCCTCTGGGCTTAAGATAAAGACATTGAGATATGATAATGGTGAGGAGTATGTCAGTAATGATTTGCTACACATATGCTCCCAAAGTGGTATTCAGGTCCAACATTCAATTCCCTACACTCCCCAGCAGAAAGGTGTAGCGGAAAGGAAGAATCGGTCTCTCATGGAGATGACCACCTATATGTTGGAATAAAAGAAGTTGGTTGCAAATTTGTGGGATGAAGCCATGCATGCTATAGCATACATTCAAAACAGGGTGCCACACTCATCCATGAAAGGGAATACCCCTTTCTAAGCATACTTCGGACACAAGTCGGATGTGTCGAACCTACGGGTGTTTGGGTCCACTCCATGGGCCTGGATTCCACTTGACAAAAGAAGGGCTTTGCAACCGCAAAGCATAAAATGTATGTTTATTGGGTATCCTGATGAATAAAAAGGTTTCAAGCTGCTGGATATCAAAACAAAATAGATCATCATCGAAAGGAGTGTCAATTTCGATGAGCCTCTTCAGGAGGTTGAACTAATGAAGGAGAAAACTGCCGATTTTCCTTCTTATTCTACTGAATATTTGGATGATGAAATTGGGGGTGATGACCCTGATTTGGATCCTATGATTTCTGATATCAGTGTGAAGCAAACATCAGATGCTGAATCAGAACCTGAAGTACAAAATCATCTTCCCACATGGGCCCGACAAACACTCTCCTCCTCAGGAGATAACATTGGAAATCTGGATGATCCAAGGAGAACCCGGTCTGATTTCCAAAGAGCAGGTATTGCACTCTCTTGTCCTAATAATTTGCTGTCTGAAACTTGATATTTTATGAATATTTCAGACCCAAAATCCTACTACCATGCTTGGAAGGATCCGAGATAGCAAGTTGCCATGGATGAAGAGATGAATTCTCTTCAGAAAAACTCTACTTGGGAGCTAGTTTCTCTTCCTCCGAGAAGGAAATCGGTTCAATGCAAGTGGGTGTTTCAGACCAATGTTGCTGCTGATGGAAGCACCTACAAATATAAGGCAATTCTGGTGGCAAAAGTTTTCTCTCAGGTCCAAGGTGTGGACTACCACGAGACCTTTGCACCGGTTGCAAAAATGGACTCCATCTGCCTAGTTTTGGCAATTTTGGCATCTAAGCACTGGGAAGTGCATAATATGGATGTTAAGTCAGAATTTCTGCATGGATATATTCATGAGTATATATACATGAAGCATCCCAAGGGATACATCTCTAATCCATCTTTGGTTTTCAAGCTAAAGAAGTCACTATACGGGTTAAAACAGGCCCCAAGAGAGTGGTATTCCAAGATGGATGCCTTCCTTCTCTCGCAAAAATTCCAAAGGTGTAGATCAGATCCAAATGTGTATTTACAGTAGTATGATGGTCATTTGATAATTATTTTTTTATATTTTAATGACTTACTGATCATAGGTAGCACAGTTGCTTCTATTTCAGCCATCAAAACTGCTCTCCACAATGCCTTTGAAATGAGTGATTTGGGCCTCCTAAAACAATTTTTGGGGCTCGAAATTGAGCAAAATTATGATGGGATAGTGGTAACTCAGTCCAAATACATATCATACCTATTATTCAAGTTTAACATGGATGAATTTAGGCCTACACCATTCCCTTTCCTTTCAGGGATCAGCCTTGAAGAAGGAAAAAGCACACCTCCCATGGACTGCACTATCTATCGACAGCTAATTGGTAGCTTGTTGTACTTGACACATTCTCGGCTTGATATCTGTTATGCCATGAATTATGTATCAAGATAATGCAGTAGCCTCATGATCTTCATTGGAAGGAAGCCAAGAGGATCCTCCAGTATATTCAGGGAACCAGGACCTACGGCATTCACTATGCTGCAGACTTCGAGCTAGAGCTGGTTGAATACACAGATTCCTATTGGGTGGATGATTATATTGATTGGAAGTATACTTTCAGATATGTATTCATGTTTGGTGGTGGCCCCATTTGCTTGTCTAGCAAAAATCAGGCTGCCATAGCATTATCTTCAGCAGAGGTCGAGTATCGAGGAGCGGTGAATGCTTGCATCTAAGCAGTTTGGTTGCAAGGCATTCTTTCATAGTTTGATCTTGGTAGTAATTTGTCCACTGTCCTCTTTTGTGACAATAAAAGTGCTATTAAGATATCCATAGATCTAGTTACCAGGTAGAGGACCAAGCATGTAGAGATCCACATGCACTATTTCAGGGAGCTAGTGCATGACAGGACCATCATTCTGCAATACTGCCCGACTGATGAGCAGATTGGAGACATCTTCACCAAGAGATTTTCATAAAATAATTTCACTTACCTCCGTTCATTGTTGGGGGTGAGTTCATCAGGGTGATTAGACTACTTTCAGTGTTCAACTTGACGAGGGGTTTTTCCCACTGGGTTTTCTCTCTTTTCCTCACTTAGTTTGTTTTTGAGCATTGTTTCAATTTCAACATTGTACAGGGTGACCTTGGCCTTAGTTGCCGGGGCCCTAGAATTTTTATGCATTTTATGTTTTCTAACTCCTCCTAAGTATAGCTTAAGGGGGGATGTTGGAGACATTTACCACCATACACACTCTTTTTGGTCAATTTGGCCTAGTTAAACCACTATCCTAAGTATTATTGACTTAATTGACATCAGAGGAGCACTATATGACATCATCTAGATCACACCCACGCCTACCTTCAGTCAAGGAGGCTAACGTAGCCTTCTCCTGCATTCAGGGAGGCTAACTGGAGCACTCCAGGGGTGATCTGAGTGTCATTAATGCCCCATATTGATAACTGATGGTTACAATCAGTTAAACAGAGCAGTGAAGGCACCCTCCTTCATTAAATTGATTATTTAATGAACTGGAGTCAACAGAGGCGCCTCCAACCACTTCTGATGTTCAGTTACACTTCAATTAACCTCATCGGGGTTCTTTGGAGTCATTGAAGCGCTACCAGTTGTTGGTTGGCTTGATGTGACATGTGTCTGACCTACTTTCAGTTAGAATCAGTCATTTATTGCACTCTGACTTCAGTTAGGGCTCAGTTGAGTCAATTAGGGTTTTGATCAGTGGTTAACTGTAGTGTTGACTATGGCTTACATTCAGTTAAGCTAGACTCACTCATTCAATTTGAGTGACCTCCTTGAGAATTCAAATTCCTTTGTCATTCATGCTTGTAGCATGATCATTGTATTGTATTACTCATTCTTTGTGTGAATATACAGAGCGGCTACTCATTTTGTAGCACAATTACACCATTTTCATGTCTTGTTGTTATTAATCTTTTATGAGACTATGCTTGAGTCCCTAGATTACTGTGCAGATTAATAACAGGTTGATATTTTGGAAGGAGATATGTATATAAATATTGTATTGATATAATAAGATCATAATTATATAGATATTTGTTGTTATCAGGGTTGGGATTTTTTAATATATAGTAGTAGGGATGGGGATGTCAGAGTACATACCTGTTACAACTAATTTTACCACACATGGTGGATCACACCTTTATGGCCTTCCCTATCCCTCTGCAGACTCTTTAGACCCCATGGACCATTTTTGTACCTTTTATGTTTCCAAGATCATTCCTAAAAACATGCATTCTTTGCTATACGCGACTTTTAAACCTATTATCACTTATAAACGCGGATATGACCCTCAAACCTGTGTACATTGGGATGTGTGCAAAAGGCCAAATAGTTTTGTAGTTTTCCTTGATGTGGATCTGAGTCACTTGTCTCTTGGCCTTCCATATGCCTTGAGATCACTCGGATTTGACCTTCCATTACTCCATTGAAGCACAATATAAGGAACCCTTTGGATGCATTGAAAAAAAGGAATTGAAGAGCAAGAAAACTATAGTCCATTGTTGCCGGAGCTTATACTTGAGTCTACATCCCTTTGTCTCTTGGAGCACTTTGTGTTCTTCCCAAGATTGCTTTTTCTTGTGAGCTTACTATCAATAGTTGGAGGATTGAAGTGGTGGAGGCCCAGGTGGAGGACTCAATTTCTCTGATTCGCAGATGTGCCGACAGAGGTTGTCACTATTGTACTCTCTGATTTATATTAATAGAAATATCTTTTCCTGTCCAATAATGTGTATTTAAATGAGTATTGAATCCATGGATGCTTTTAAATGCTTATATGTTATTGATTATATATGGTAGAGTAGGTCTAACATAATTATATAGCATGCTTGTCTTGTTTGCTGAGTGTTGAGAGAGCAAATTGCTAATACAAGTGAGAGTGGAAAAGCTCAACGGGGATCTACATCAACTGTCTAGAATAAGGTATGTTTCGATATCCTTTAGTGTTAGATGTTTGGTTTTTCTTGCATATAGGAAATGATTGATTTCTGCGGTTACTCTATCTGTTGTGGTACCCCAAGCCATAGGAAGTTTTCTCCATAACAGAATTGGCAACCATACTGGGGAGTTCCTAGTTATTTCTTTTGGGGGTTTTATCGGCATTCAATGTTCTTGAATTGCTCTGATTTCTCTGTTTCTAAGTTGAGTCTGGGGGCATGTTTTTTTGGTAGTGTCTGATAGGAGTAAATTTTGTCTCAGTTGGTTTGCTTGCCTTCTTTTTTATCTCTTTTTCTTCCTGTACGCAAGTTTTGTCTTCACAGTCGAGTGTACACGTGGTTTTTACTGGGATATCTGTGTATATACGTGGGTTTTCTACACATAGTCGCATATGCCATGAGTTTTTCCTTTTGGGGGAATATTAAGTGTTGCTGGGTGAGTTTGGATAATTGTTGAGTCTTCTTGGATGCTTCTGGAGTCTGTATACACCTTTGTTTCTGACCAAAGACGCTTTTTAGTTTGAATTTATTTTTTAGAATGTTCTTGTCATTGCATTTTCTATTTTTTGTTTTGAGATTAGTGCATTAGGTCTCTTTTACCTTAGTGCTTTGGTTGGGTGTTGTCTGAATAGTTCTTGCAAAGTCTGGGGGTTGTAGGGTTATACTTTTGCTTTATTATCTCATTTTAATTCAAAAAATACAAAAATATTTGCTTTTTATATCATTATGCATTATTGCATTTTGCATGATAGTTGCACTAGGTTTGCTTGGAAAATATTAGTCAGATTTTCATATAGGAATGATTGCATTTTCATTTGAAGGAAAATTTTGCATTTCACATAGTAGCATACCGCATTTTTCATTTGACACGGTGCATTTGCATTGATTGTTAGGTGTGCATTTTACTTCTGGTTGCGTCATAACACCATTAGTTGCACGATCATTTGCCCTTTTGAGTAATAAGACAATTAAAATCAACGCATAATAAAATGAATTACAATTTTTTATTTTATAGGGTGCATCAACAAGATTAGGTTTTATGGTCTTGGAATAGTTCATTGTGAGTAAATTCTCCAAGACAACTAGACGAAACATGTATGTGTCTATCAAGGTGAGAGTGTGAAATTCCTTGGTATAATTAGTGTTTCTCAGGATCCTCCTCTTACAAGGGAGTTAAGCATAAGGGAATGTGAGCGGTTAATGATTGGGATGACCCCTGGTCATAACAGAGTAGCACCGGAGATATTTCTAGGGTTGTATTCATATCTGGGGGCTGTTTTGAGAGTTTCGGGCTTTGCTACCCTGCCCATACGGTCAATCCTGCCTGCGACTGTCCACTTGAGCATTGATTATATTGAGGTGACCTTAGTTGCCTTACCTAGGTTATCGAGGGGGTACTTCGCAGAGGTTATTCTACAGGTGTCCTGGCCAAGTAGGCGTTGGACAACATAGTCTCTATATGTCTTGAAGCTGAGGGCCACTATAATTGGTTACGAACCTCGGCTTGTTGTGTATGGGAGTCTCAAGCCTCTCCTAGGTGAGACATACCTACTTCATTCAGGAGCTCACATATCCTACCCTTGTTTGCTTGTGATCTAGCTTTACATTGTATAGGTGTATGCTCTATGCACACTAGTTTTCCTAGGGTTTGCGTAATTAGAGAGATTCTTTTTCATTTTTTGAGTCATTTTGGATTCGGGTGCGGCACTTCGTCATTCTCGTCGTTTAGCAGGACTTTTACCTTCCACATCTCCTCCTCCTTTGGGAGAGAGAAACGAACAGTCTGGGAAGACTAATTCTCACATTGATTCACACACAATGGGAGATCGCAAGGATGAGATTCCTGAGATGTATTATCTACCTCAAGAGGTTGGGGATGTAGATTATACTCCCGTATATGATCCTTCACCAGAAATACCTTCAAATCATAGTTATGATCCCTCATTCACAGGTCACCGGTATTGGTTTTCAGGAGACGAGACTCATTATGAACCCACAAGCACCAGTTATGTTCGTTATGGCATGCCTGATATCCCTACACACGATCTGGCACATCATGCCGAGTCAGAAATTGAACCTAGCACTATGCCTGGGGGCACTCCTATTCCTTTCCATACAGAGAGATTTTGGAGCACTAGTCACATTGTACCTTCCATCCCGGTGGTGGAGGCTACCTCACATGTCTATCCTAAACCTAGTTTTAGTATTCATATGCAGATACCAGAACCAAGGTGAGTGACCATAGGAAATACCACCTACATCCCTTCACATGTCCCTTCGTCCTCAAACCCTACTCCTTCAAATGCATTTTTGACAACCTTTCCTCCCCCTCATTCACATGGTCCTTTGGGTCGGAATGTTGCTACTAGTCATGTTCGTACTGCGACTTCTCGCACGGTAGTATCTCAGAGTCAAGTACCTCATATTGTCTCGGAAGGTCATATTCCTATTTCTGGATCGTCTTGTGGTCCATCGCAAGGAATTCCCCATATCCCTAATTATGGAGCTTCTCATGGGACATCCCATGGGACATCTTATGGAGCTTCTCATGGGCAATCTTATGGACTGCAGTATGTACAGAACTACCAACCCTATGGGTACAGGTATCAACGACCCGCTTGCTCCTCTAATTATGGCTTTGTAGCACTGCATAGTCAAGGTACACCACATCATAATGCTTCCATGCAGCCCTACACAGGTCAAACGGGAGGAGGATATTATGGCCAAGGCCATGGTATTTATAGTAGTCAGCCTTATATGAACCAAAACTATCAGGGAGCGTGGCATAGATCGGCTCAACCTAGGCTCCCTTTCCTCGCAACATTAAAATTACCTGACTTGTCGAGACTAATGAATGATCCGGTATCTCATGACCCTTCTTGGCCAGCTATCCCTAACAAGCTTCCCTTGGACATTCCCAAATTTGAGGCCAAAGCAGGAGAAGATCCTAGTGAACATGTCACTACTTTTCACCTTTGGTGCTCTTCCAATTCCTTACATGATGACTCAATCCGTTAAGGGCTATTTCAACGCACCCTCACTGGGCCTACAACGAAATGGTATATAGAGTTACCGAGGGGGGCATTCATTTTGTTTGATGACCTTGCTATGAATTTCCTCAATCACTTC
The DNA here is from genome assembly GCA_001517045.1 of Pseudotsuga menziesii. Taxonomy (NCBI): domain Eukaryota; kingdom Viridiplantae; phylum Streptophyta; class Pinopsida; order Pinales; family Pinaceae; genus Pseudotsuga; species Pseudotsuga menziesii. The sequence goes on from LPNX010596785.1 coordinate 18,648, forward strand.
CAGCTACCCGTGTGTTACGACATTGGTACAGAACTCTTTTCGACATTTCAACGAGACAAAGCCACACATATCTTGGACCATATCCAAGAGTGGTGTAGATGAAAGAGGTTGATTAAAGCTTTTATACCACTGGAGTTTCTCCTTGAGTGGTTCCTTAAATCGTTGCTACCTTACATCGTGAAGGATGTTTCTACATCCGAAGTCCAGAATGAGGAACAACAAATTTTTAGGGCACAGGAATTGGATTTGATTTATGCTCAATCTAGACTTCTGTATGAGATCATACCCAACGCTCTGTGTTTTAGTTTCGATCCCAAGATCAAGCCTGGACCACATGCCGATGGAATTGTGGGTTGTACAAGTGCCAAACTTGCGGATTCAATTGTGAAACAAGTGAGTCAATTGTCTATTAATCAATCCATGTCGGGAGAAGCTAGCAGCTTTGTCTCAACCCACCCAAATGGTGAGTGTACTTTCCATGCAATCGTTAGACCAGAAGGGCAACCAGCAGCCCAGAAGGAATAAGAAAAAGGGTAAAAACAATCATAAGGGTGTAAATAAGAATGAAAATGCCAATTTTAATGACAAGAACGCCCTCAATGATGGGGGGACAAGTATTCTAAATGTAAGGTTAATTTTCCTTGCAAATTGTGTAAGTATGACCACCTCACTCACTTGTGCCCTTGTATGGAAGATGCCTCGAGGTTCATAGCACATGGCCCAGCTATGCTGACCAATCCTTTACCCCATAATCAAAATATGAACTCGATAACCCATGATCCTCATTGTGCATCGAGTGGAGATCAAAATCCATCAGAATCCAATATTGGTCATGGTTGCATCAACATGGTGTGTGCTACTAAGGTTGTGACTCATGCGAAAGACTATGGTTTGTCACAACTGGACCTTGTGAAGGAACCCGCTCCACCTGAGAGCCCTTTGCGTATTGAAAACCCTATGGATAAACTTGATATTGCACCTCACATACCTAAGGGATTCCTAAAGTGTTCAGGGCACAATCCTAATGCCCAACCCACCCAAAACTATTATGTTGTCGAGGATTTGGGCCAAACTCCTTGTGCGATGTCTGCGCTTGAAGTACTTCAGAGTTGTTCTTCTCAAAGGAAAGCTTTGCTTTCTGCTCTTGGGGTTAATGATGATAGCTCTTCTTCTGTCATCAAATTTGAAACCATGTGACTACAGCCTCGCTTGCCTTACTATGTGTCTCTCTTGATTCATGTAGAGTGTCTTAACATGACCATCAAACGCACTGTGATTGACGAAGGTGTTGCTGCTTCCGTGATGTCTTTGTTGTGCTGGAAGGGTTTGGGTTCTCCTGAGTTGTCTCAGTCCGCTAAGATGTTGATTTCCATTTGATGGTAGACGGAATTCTTCCTTCTCTTAAGGTCCGTTTGGGAGGGAAGACCGTTGCGATCGAGGTCAAGGTGGTTGATGCGCCCCTTGATTACAGTCTTTTACTGGGTCGAAATTGGATGTATAATATGCAAGCCATGGCCTCTTCTCTATTTCAAGTAGTATGCTTTCCATTTAATGGGAAGATTGTTACGATTGATCAGACATCATTCAAAAATCTGAGTGTTAATGCATCATCGGGAGCTTCTATCCCGATTATCGATCATTCTCAGCCAACAACTGGGAGTGTGGGTGTAGGTATGTATCCATCCCTTATGGGGACCTTTAGTTGTCCTGCGCCCGTTCTTATGATTGGATCTAGTTTCGGTGGGGCTTCACCTTCATTGATTTCGATGTCTTCTCGCACTACCCATATGGAATATCCTTGGATTCTTCCTTCACCGAGTCCTTCGAATGGACCTGTCGAAATGGACGTGTCGTTGCCTGCAGCAATGATAGCATATCAAGCGAATCTTGATTGTGTTGTAGTGCCTAGTCCTTCCTCTTCACAGATGGAGGAAGAGGACCAATATGTGATGCCTGCATGGGTAGTTGAGTCCTATCATGCACATGATTTCCTTAATGATGTTTTCCCATCAGATGAAGCCATTATTGAGGCCATGTCTGGGGTTGAGCCACCTTGGGAAGAGTTACATCATAAATCCTATTTTCTTCCTGAGCTTGACCGTTTGGAGCGTGAGGACTTTAGGGAGATTCTTAGCGAGAAGATTGGTAGTCCCATGGTTCCATTGAGCTCTCCTGGTCAGATGGCTAATGGGAACATGGTGAATATATCACCTACTATTCCTATCAATATCTCTCACGATCCTGGCAAAATTGAGAATGTCTACATTGGGGCGGATTGTTCCCCTGATGATATTAGGTAGTATACCGAGTTGTTCAAAGAGTTTCATGAAATATTTGCTTGGTCATACGAGGAGATGCCAGGTATCAACCCTTGTATTGTCGAACATGAAATTAAGACCTATCCGAATGCGAAGCCCGTTCGACAACGTTTATGGGCGGTGAATCCTAGAAAAGCACCCGCTATTAAGGCTGAGATAGAGAATCTATTAAAAGCCAATTTTATCTATCCCGTTCCCTTGACAAAGTGGGTTTCAAACCCCGTTCTGGTTGATAAGAAGCAGGGAACAATCCGTATATGCATTGATTTCTGTGATTTAAATCGTGCTTGTCCTAAGGATAATTTTCCCACACCATTTATTGATCAAATTTTGGATGTGTGCGGGAAGCGAGGTATTTTCCTTCATGGATGGATTTTTCGGATATAATCAGATTCAGATCAAACCTAAGGATCAACACAAAACTGCATTTATTTATCCTTGGGGTATGTTTGCATATCGGAAGATTCCTTTCGGTCTTAAAAATGCCAGAGCCACATTTCAGCGGGCTATGGCCTTGATTTTTCACGATCTCAAAACAATTATTGAAGTCTTTTTGGATGACCTTGCTGCTCATTCTTAGTTGAGAGTGCGTCATCCATACCATTTGAGATTATTATTCGAAAGATGCCGCCATTACCTGGTTAGGTTAAATCCTCATAAGTGCATCTTTTGCATGAAGTCTGGTCACTTGTTAGGGTTCATTGTTTCCAGGGAGGGCATAAGATTCGATCCCTTAAAGGTCGAGGCAATACTTCAATTGTCTTCCCCGCGCAATATTAGACATCTTCAATGTTTGCAAGGCATGGAAAATTTCTTGCGGAGATTCGTGGTTAACTTTTACAATTTGACTAAAGGCTTTATGCATATTTTAAAGAAGGACACTACTTTTTGCTGGGATGAGCGAGTCCAGGATTCCTTTGATACTCTTAAGCGAGCCTTAGCATCATCCCTTGTGCTTAGTCCACCCGACTATAGTCGTGGCTTTTTTATTTATGCGGCCGCATCCATGGAGACGATTGGTATGGTTTTGGTTCAGGAGGATGAGGAGCTCCATGAGCATGTCATATATTATTTGAGCCGAAACCTTATAGATGCAAAAATTTGTTATTCCCATGTGGAGAAACTTACCTTAGCCACCGTTCATGCAGTTCAGAGATTAAGACATTACATTCTCCTTCGCCAGGCCTTGGTGGTAGCTCATGTCAATCCATTTCAGCTCGTCCTCACCAGAAGGACGATCAGGGGAAAGTATAATAAGTTGATTGTTATTTTGCAAGAATTCGATTTCGAATTTGTTTCAGTGAAATCAAAGAAATCGTTGATTTTTGTGGAGCTCATTTCCAATTTTCCAAGTGTGGAGGAGGAGGAGGTTTATGAGGATACGTTTGTCGATGAGCATATTTTCCTTATCTCAACTTTGGATCCATGGTATGGGGATATCATCATATATTTACAAACGTTGAAGGTCCCTACTCACCTTTCACGGGATGAGCGACGACGATTACATCATATATCTAATAACTACCTTATAGTGGATAACAATTTGTACCTCCGTGGGGTAGATTCCATTTTACATCGTTATTTAACCCATGACGAGGATGAGGTTGTTCTAAATGATTGCCATGGAGGGGTGTGTGGTGGTCATTTATCTAGGATTTCTACAGCCCAAAAAATCTTGAGCGGGATATTTTTGGCCATCGATCTTCAAAGATTGTATCTATGCGGTTAAGAAGTGCCACCCTTGCCAAGTGTTTGCACCCAATATGCACTCACATCCTGCCTCGTTACATCGAATTATCATCCCCGGTCCCTTCACCAAGTGGGGGCTTGACTTCATGGATTGCAACCCAGCTTCGGCTGGGGAGCATCATCATATTTTAGTGGTTGTTGATTATTTCACGAAATGGGCTGAGCCTATGCCCACGGTTAAATCCGACGGTGAGACAGCCGCGCATTTCGTATTCAACCAAATTATTACTCAGTTCGGCATTCCGAAATATCTTGTCACTGACCATGGTAGGCACTTTCAAAATAGAATGATGGAAGAGTTGAACTCAAAGTTAGGGTATAAGCAGGAGCACTCCTCTTCTTATTACCCTCAGAAGAATGGACAAGTTGAAGCAGTGAACAAATCACTTAAGTCCATTCTCCAATGAACCATTGCACAAAGCAAGACGAATTAGCATATCATGTTATATCCTGCTTTGTGGGCCTATAGGACCATGGTTAATACTGCCACTGGTTTTTCTCCATATCAGCTCGTACATGGAGTGGAGTTTGTCTTGCAAATTGAGTCTGAAATCCCTTCATTGAAGCTAGTTATTGAGCTTTTACAAGACACTTCTGCATTGGAGGAACGTTTGGTCCACTTAGAGCAACTTGATGAGCAACGTTGAGATGCCTTAGTGGCTCTAGAAGTAAATAAGTGTCACGTTAAGGTCCAATATGATAAGTCTGTCCATCCGAAAAGGTTTAGTAAAGGTGATTTGGTCCTTTTGTGGGATCAAGCTAAAGAACCCTCGAGGGCAGGGAAGTTTAATCCCATGTGGCATGGTCCTTACGTGATCAAATGTGTGTTAGAGAAGGGTGCCTATGAGCTGGTGGATTATGAAGGGATAGCCTTGGCGAAGCCTAGAAATGGGCTCTATCTTAAAAAATAATATGCATGATCTTTAGCCAGGGATGATTATTGTATATTATTGTACAGTTTTTTGCATAGTTAGGTTTTCTTATGGTGATTGGGTTTGTTGATTAGCTTTCATTTATTATGGTAGATGTCAATGGAATCTTCCGCTTACATAGGATTCACTGATGGTGCTAGCCGCCACACTCAAAACTCAGCTTCTGTTGCTTAGGTGATTTATACTCCTACGGGTCAGGTATTGTCTTCAGGAGGCGTATGTTTACAGCTTTCTTCGAACAATGTTGCTAAATATAGTGTCGTTATCGAGTTATTGCGGGATGCCATTTCACATGGTGTTCTCTCTCTTGAGGTATGTCTTGATTCGCAGTTAGTAGTGTCACACCTTAATGGCTTGTATTGTGTTAGGGATCCGACATTATTACGAATATTCTTACGTGTGAGATTGTTAGAATGGAAATTTGAGAACATAACATACATACATGTTTCAAAAAATTTTAATCAAGTTGCTGACTCATATGTTAACTATGTGTTAGATTGACATTTGTTTCATAGACCATAAGCATATCACAAACATACATTTTTACACACATGTAAATAAATAAAATTGATCATCATAAAAAAATTCCATTAAACATCCAAAATGTGAAGTAATAATACATAAGTGTCATAATACAAAAATGGGGCTTCTGAGCCACCAAAATATAATGCATGGTAGTATAAAAATGAAGCACTCTCAGGTCTCTAAGCCTATGGAGGAGGAGGGGGGTTCTGATCGTGGTAGCACACCACGGCTCTAGCTAGTCATCGGAATAACCAAACCCATGCTCATGGTACACCAACCACCTGGCATTGCATGGCCTCAGGCAAGTCCTCGACTTGCGCCATGGGTACCCTGTGTGTCAAGCATAAAAAATTTGTATGGATGCTTTGGAGTGTATGCTCTGCATCCACACCCATGATGTCATCTCCTCTTCCCCTCCGTCTATGATGAGGGAAACCATCAGGCCGCCGTGGTCCAACATCTGCGTACACATGATAGATTGTCACTATGTGCCGTCACACCTAAACATGTCTTTTGAGTCAATATATCAAAAAACACAAAAAAATTAATAATTAAAAAAACTTAAAAAAGAGGGTTTGGGATTCATTACCTATATCACCATATGCCACTCCTGGTGGTAGAGGCATGTCCGGATCTCCCCGAAAATATCTTCCCGCATAGGGATGATCATTGATGGCAATAATCTGTCGCCGCCACCATGGAAAGAAGTCCGCTGGGTAGGGCTTAGACACCCTACCTCCGCCCAGTCTGCACATAGCATCTGCCCAACGCCGTTGGGACATATCTCGAACCTCGTGTGGAGGAACATTGACTCTAGGGCTTAGCCCCGGTACACGCTCAAAGAAGAACGTGCTTAGTATGCTGTCAAAACCAAAGTTTCGCACCCTGCCCATCTTGCAGTCACTGATCTGCTGCTTCATGTTACTCAGCAATGTAGTGCTCTAGTCGTACACTGTGGGTCTTATGCACTCCACTGCATAGAACATCAATGGTCGTGAGGCCTGGTGGAGTGTTGCTAGACCAGCTATCCTGCTAAGTGCCAATAGTATGGCCTTCAGGCCTAGTACCTAGATGGAGTTTGTCAGGATTTGACTCCCAACCTTTTCTGTGTCTAGAAGATAGTATATTGCAATGTACTCATCAATGGTGAGGCCACCTCCAAGGCCACAAGAGCGTAGGTTCACCACCTCTCCCCGTCGGGACAATCCAGTAATGAAATATATATCCTCCACCTCTATAGTGAGGGACATCCCGTCGATATGAAAGGACTCTGAGTCTAGATCCCAGTAGTCTACTAGCATCTGTAGGAGTCTTGGTTTGGCCCTTAGGCTTCCAAGACACCCAAACTTATATAGCCCACATGCATGTAAAGCTTATTGAGCCATTAAATCAACTCGAACAAACTCTTCTACATCTCCATGTTCCCTCTCCCTCCATTATAGAACCATCCTGCACATTAAAAGTAGTTTTTGGTCATTATTTACCTTAAAATACCTTGTGTGCGGCTGCATACATGACGGTTTGCAAAACAGCTACGTATGTACGCAGTTTTGGGAGGTTTTTCCGCGTATAGCCAGCCCTATACACGGAAAAATCCCCAATATCCACATGGGCCGAAACGACTATTTTATACTGGCCTAAAAATCAAAATTGATCATGGAAATTGAAAAAATTTGCATGAAAATGGAAGAGGACATGAGAAGTTACCTAGAACAAATGGTGTTGAATTTCGCCAGACAAAGCTCCCAGAATTCGCGTTGGAAGTTTTGAGCTCAAATGGGTAAAAATTTCAAATGATATGGAATTTTTGAATTTTTTACGATTTATAGAAATTTTTGAAATTTTTAACCCCCTTTCTATAATTTTGAACCGTTTCTAACCATTTTGGACTAATTTGATGATGTAGGAGTCCATTTTGAGCACCGTTTTGACTGTGGTTTTGACCCGTTCATGCCGATTTCAGGTATTATGTCTAAACTGGAATATACGTTAGATTTCACATTCGTTTGCACTTTGCATGACCTTATGACCATTTCATTATAACCTTAGGTACAAACCCATTGTATCTTATCACTGAACCTTCTTGTTGTTTTAGAAGTGACATGATGTGAATGGTAGAGCTTGACCAATACATGGGTGCCCTAGTTAGCTCCTTTTCTGCATTTAGTGCCCATGCCGACATTTTTTCCTTTAGGTTGTGGGAGTCCTTTGTATAGTATCGCCATGTCTTTGCGTAAGAGCCTCATACTCCTCTTGATCTTTTTTCTAGCCTTTTTTCCCCAGGACTCTCTTATGTCAAGTTGTAATTGCATTATCATGAGTTTTTCTTGCCTCATTGAGCCTTATGCCGGCTTCCCTGACTTTGATTATCAGATATATAGCCCGAGCTTGTTTCATGTCTAGCCACGCAGAGCCATTTTATCTATCCTTTGTAGCTTGATTCCCCATTTTACTGGGAGGGGACTTTCCCCCGAGTCTCATTATCCTACACATGTGTCCTTGCATTGAGCATAGGTATGTTCCGCTGCTTGGAACTAGTTTGTTTTCCCATTGACACTCGTCTCCTCCTAGTCTGTAACTATAAAGCACTTTTATTCTTTTTCAAGCTTTTCAAAATATTTGAAAAAGTCCAAAAAAATAAAAAAACCAAAAATCCAAACAAGAAAAGATGTTATCTTTGGTAGCAGTCGAGTCTTTTCTCCTTCGAACAGAGCACTGTATATTACATCCGTTGGTTGGGTTAATAGTTTGAATTTAGGAGTTGTACTCGTTTCTCTGAGTTTATCTCCACCAACTGGTTAAGCTTCCAGTCCTTATGGAGCCTTTGTCGATGCCTCGTATATCGCAGTTTTGTATATTGAGTTTATGCTACCTACATTCAGTCACCATTCACCTTTATTCTCTTGTTCGAAGGAATTTGAAACCTGAGTTGGCCATTCCTTAGTTCTCTTGACTTTGCATGCCGACCATTCCCGGTACTGATACTGGTTTGTGCACATTATGATCGAGTCCTTCCACATTATATAGCCTTGCTGAGCACCTCATGTTGGATGCTGAGGGATGCATTAATTCCCTCCTTCTAGTGGATTTCACCCCATCGACTTCAGATCATTTATTCTGGGATAGGAATCTAGAGTCATTTTTGAGTGCCTTGAGACTTGCAGTCATCAATGGAAGGTTCTCTCACCATCGACAGTTTTGGGATTACATCAATGTCCCTTGATCGATGGATCCTCTCAAGTGTTCGACCTCAACACATTTATTCACACTTGTTAGTTTGCACTCTAGTACCTTGATTCCCATTTTCATTATTGGTAGGTGATCTCGCGTCTGTTAACGGTATACATCAATGACCAGTAATCAGACGATGGACTACTATGTTTGAACTCGACACCTCTATTCACATAGTAGGACATGTACTCGTAGCGGATTGTGTAGAAGACCTTCCATATTGGTGGCATTTCATATATGCTACCTCCTTGATCGTGCCAGTGTTCATGAGATTTCAGCTCTCGTGACTTGATTCCAGTGTATGTCAGATATTTCCAGGCATTATGGAGATATTGATCCATTATATATCTTCAGCTTTCATGGAGATCGTGATCCTTTGTATATCTTCATCATGGAGATTCTGATCTGTCTATATTGTACGTGGTGATGACCACACATGTCATATTTTGTATCATTCCTATTCATGGCCATTGTACTCTTATGTATTCGGGACTGCTATATCTACTTACAGTTATGTGTAGAGTTTGTTTATTGTATTATACTATTGGATGGCTGGTTCGTCCACCTGGTTCTTCATCACTCCACTTCTGGGATGGACTTATAATGTATTTCGTCCATCGTATCACCCCTCTGACCTCACACATTAGGGGGCATCTGTTACAGCTGATTTTACCACACATGGTGGATCACACCTTTATGGCCTTCCCTATCCTTTTGCAGACTCTTTAGACCCCATGGACCATTTTTGTACCTTTGATGTTTCCAAGATCATCCCTAAAAACATGCATTATTTTCTATACGCGACTTTTAAACCTATTATCGCATATATACGCGGATATGACCCTCAAACCCACGTACATCGGGATGTGTGCAAAAGGCCAAATAGTTTTGGAGTTTTCCTTGATGTGGATCCAAGTCACTTGTCTCTTGGCCTTCCATATGCCTTGAGATCGCTCTAATTTGACCTTCCATTACCCCATTGAAGCACTATATAAGGAACCCTTTGGATACATTGAAAAAAAAGGAATTGAAGAGCAAGAAAACTATAGTCCATTGTTGCCGGAGTTTATACTTGATTCTGCATCCCTTTGTCCCTTGGAGCACTTTGTGTTCTTCCCAAGCTTAATTTTTCTTGTGAGCTTTCTATCGAGAGATGGAGGATTGAAGTGGACTCAATTTCTCCGATTCGCAGAGGTGCCGACAGAGGTTGTCACTATTGTAATCTCTGATTTATATTAATAGAAATATCTTTTCATATCCAATAATGTGTATTTAAATGAGTATTGAATCCATGGATGCTTTTAAATGCTTATATGTTATTGATTATATATGCTAGAGTATTTCTAACACAATTATATAGCATGCTTGTCTTGTTTGCTGAGTGTTGAGAGAGCAAATTGCTAATACAAGCGAGAGTGGAAAAGCTCAACGGGGATCTACATCAACCATATGAAATAAGGTATGTTTCGAGATACTTTAGTGTTAGATGTTTGGTTTCTCTTGCCTATGGGAAAGGATTGATTTCTTTGGTTACTCTGTCTGTTGTGGTACCCCAATCCATAGAAAGTTTTCTCCGTAACAATACCTATATCTCATGAATCTATATATGGTTTATATGTGTTGATTCATTGTAACTTTTATTGGACCATATTGGTATTCTTAGACTTTGGACTATATGTTGGGAATATATGGTTTTTCCTATTTTGGGCTATATTGGGGTATTATATTATGATAAGATGGATATCTGATTTAATATAAAGTCTAACATTTTGAGTTCTAAAAAAAGAAGTTACATATATAATTTAATATGTTTATCATCAATATATGGATTTATTTTTTTATGATAGTAAAAAGGGGTTTGCACCTTGAGAGATTTTATCTCTCTTGAGGCTTGGTTGATCTCCTTATAAGATGGATCTATGCTGGTGGTGTCATTTGAGAATTCCTAGAAATTCCATATGTCTTCCCCCACTGGTAGTTCCATCATTGATAGTTGGTTTGTTGTGTCATTTCATTCTCCTTAAATATGTTTAAATTTTATTCCCTGAAAGGATTGTGTAGTTCTATTGAGTTCTTCATAAAGAGGCTTCGTATTAATGTTCCTTAGAGATCTCTTGAGCTACATCCATTCAATGACTAAATTTGATATTTTTTTGTATGCACTTTGAAATGGCCAGCATCATTACCAACTTTAGGGCCATCATTTATACTCAGTTGTTTGTGCACCTTCCCAAACCTACTGCAAACTTGACCCAATGAGAATCAAATAGATAAATAATCCCCCCACCTCCACCCATACTTGGTTTCCCTTGATATGCATTATCAAAAAAATCCCAACTACCAAATTTTTCAATAATCTCCTCTATAATCCTTCTGTGCTTTGTGAATCATCCAACTAAGGGAAATGGTTTAAGATTGGTAAAATTTATAAAGTGTATACCAGAGGAGGGATGGAAATGTCCTAAAATATATCCTTGTTCATTTCCAACCAGACTCCCTAAATCATGAGAGATGGTAAAGCAAGAAAATCTGAAAAATACACATTTTGTAACCAGCCTTGAAGAGCTTTATGAATTCCCAAACCATTATAGGTGAAATGAATGCCCTTTACCTAGGAAGAAATGGAAAAAATACTAGTCATATATTGGCAGTAAATGAAAACATGTCTTAAATTTTAATTATCACTTTTACAAAGTGGGAACCTGCTCGATTTACATCCAAATTTATTGATGAGTTTGTCCCATACAAGGAATTTTCCTGATAGTACCAAAAAAAGAAGAAACTTTAATTTCAGTGGTTGGTGGATCTTCCAAATATTTGAAATCCACCAAGTTGGTTCAAGAATATCCTCCTCTTTGTTAAAGGTCTTGTAACCAAGACTAGGGGGTGTAAAATCCACCAAAATCACTCTTAATTCAAATCAGTGAGTCCTCTCTATCCACCAAATAGAAATGACTATCTTGTAGAGACTTGATGTATCCTTCCTATAAGATATTTTCATCTCCCTCAAAGCCCAGAACCTTTTCCTTGATCCACATTTTTCTTAATATATGTTCCTAATAAATAGATCTAACCCATAAACCCTCACCTTTTAGAATTCACCAAATTCCCTTCGCTATCAAGACTTTAGCAAAACATGAAGGATGATTGAGGCCCCATCCCCAACATTCTTTTGGAAACAAAAAAAAATTCCACAAGACCCAACAATATGACTTATCATCATTCTTCCCTTTACACAAGGAATAATAATAAAGATTTTGAATAACCTCAAATATGCCTTATGGGACATATGCCAATGTAACCCAACACACTGGTATGGTTTCTAGCATAGCCTTCATCAATAAGAACCTTCCAACTCTAGAGGCCATCTGTTACACCATAAGTGAATGTTGTTTTCCACTTTTCCAATGATCCATGTCCAATCCCTACGATTATAATCATTGTATTTTATAACAAAACCAAGATACTTTAACCCATTCTTCTTCTTCCACCTATATTAGTTGAACATGTCTTCGACAACATCAACATATGTCATTTCGGTGATTGCAGCAATTCTTAGACTCGGTACAATGTACTCCATAGGAATGAAAAATTATTTCCCATACACCAACCGAAATGGAGTTTGACTTGTCAACTTCTTATACGTCATACGATATTCCCATAATATTGCGGAAATATTCTGGTACAGTCATTTTTTTGGGAATTACAAACATTTTCAATGTGTTTTCCAGAATTTTGTTGAATACTTTGACAACTCCATTTGCTTGAGGGTGATATGGTGTTTTCCTTCTTTATTGGATCTGAAATTCCTCCGTTAGTTCTTCAATCAACTAATTAACAAAATGTGGATCTTTATCGTCGATTAGAATCTTTGGGAACCCGAATATTGTCACAACATTTTCAAATAGAAACTTTGCAGCAATTGCAACAATATAATCTTTTACTGGTGCTACTTCAACCCATATGGTTAGGTAATCAGTCGCAATGATAATACATCATGCTACAGTGTGCTTCCCTGTCGAACTGAAAGGTCCTACAACATCAATGGCCCATTTATCAAATACTTGCAATATTACTTGCAGTACCAATGGCATTTCATCTCTTTGGAAAGTGTTTCCAGTCATTTGGCAGACATCATAGTTGCGACAATAATCTTGGGTGTCCTCATGCATGGTGGGCCACCATGACCCTACCTGTAAAATATTGTGCATCGTAGATTTTCCTGCATAGTGGCCTCCTGCGACACCATCATGTGCTTCATTTAATATCATTGGGTTCTTGTGCTCCAAAACACAGCACTAAAGAATCTCATGAGGACCCATATTATACAAGTGTCCAGTGATCAATTGGAAATATGCAACACACACAACCAACTGCTTCTTCTTCGCAGTGGTGAATTCAGTTGGTGCATAACTTGTACTCAAAAATTGTATGATATCTTAGTACTGATCATCAAACATGGTTATAAAAAATAGTTGTGCATCATGAATATTATCTTACATATCGGTAGGTTCTTCTCCACTTTCGATCCTTGAAATATGGTACGGTCCCAAATTCAATCGATAAGGTTTAACAATTATCTCAAAATCAAATACCTAGAAGCGGAGAGTCCATCGACATATCTCCCCACCCCAACACTGGCTTATTGACTAGGTATTTGAATGCAGAATGGTCAGTGTACATCTTGAAATATCCCCCCAATAAATAGTGTCTGAATTTCTATAGCGCATATACCATCTCTAGCCCTTCTCTTTCCGTCATGGTATAATTCTTCTCTATAGTTAATAATTTTCTGCTAGCGAAGGCAATGGGATGATCAATTCATCCTTCACCAGGATGTGTCAATACCACATCAAGCACAACAAACTATGTGTCGACATGGAAGTGGAACTCTTTTTCCCGGTCTGGAAACATAAGTATTGGCGAAATAGCCATCTTGTTCTTCAACAAGTCTAGACTTTCTTGGCAGTCTGCTGTCCATTGAAACTTAGTATCTTTTTTCAACAGTTTTTCCATTGGAGCAGTCACCTCCACATATCCTTTGATAAATTTCATGTAGTATCCAATGTGTCCTAGTGTCTCTCTTAACTACCTAACTATAGTAGGTGGTGGTAGGTCAAGGATGATCGCAATTTTGTCTGGGTCAACCAAAATTTCTCCGCGACAGACCACATGGCCCAACAAAGCTCCGAAAGGTGCATAGAAGATACATTTCTTCAAATTTAGGGAAATTTGATACTGGTGACAACGTTCTAGCATCATTCTCAAGCTCTCTATATGGTATTTTATGAGCCCAAATATAGTCCAATCATTGAAGTAGACTTCAAGAAATTTGTGTATAAAATCTTTAAAGGCAGCTACTACGGTTCTGGAAAAATCGCAGGTGTATTCTTAAGTCCAAAGGAAATTACTGTATACTGGAAACATCCCCACTCCATCACAAAGGTAGTCTTATGTCAGTCATCCTTTGCAATCTTGATCTAATGGTAACCAAAAAATCCATCAATGAAAGAGTACATCGCTTTCTCTCCTACATTCTCTAGTACCTCATCTGTAAATGGAGTCGGAAACGGGTCATGTAAACAAACATCATTCAACTTTCTTAGGTCGACACAAATTATTACTTCACCTGAGGTATTCTTGTCATGTACTACAAGTGGGATAATCCACTCTGATTCCTCGACGGGTTCTATAACACCTGCCTCTAGCATTCGATCCAATTTAGTCTTAAAATTTTCTTTGTATCATGGATTCAATAAGTATAGACACTGCTTGAACATTTTTGCGTCCAGCCTCAAAGGTATCTTCATTTCACTGAATTCAACTATTCCTTTCTCTCTAAAAATCTGGTAGGCAATAGATCCTAGAATTCATGCAACAAATCAGTGATCTTCCCCATAGTCTCATCATCCCAATAATCTCCAATATTGGCAAACTTTGGATTTACATGCGAGCCGATATTTACTTTCTTAATTTTAAGTGGAATTAGGAATTGGGTGGTGGAAATTCCAAATCCTCCTACTGCGCACATACCTTCTGACTCAGGAATGTTTATGTCGAGCAGATAATTGTCATCTGGTTCTCCTATGACGTTATAACATTCCATCCAATGGTGGATTGTCGCGCTGCACTAATCAAAATTTGTAGCTGCAATAGGGATTTCATAAAATATATTCTCTTTCATTATCTACAGTTCAACATCGATTATTAGATGATCACTTGCAAACTCAAATGTGTGTGTGAATTATGTAGCTAACTCTTCCCACTTGAGATTTCCTTGTCACAGCTCCACTGATGTGTAGCAATTACTTGGTACCATATCCAATGTATGTATAAAGTGATGAGCCCATGATTGTTGCGGATACTCTTTCCATGATGTGACAATTCTCAATATGTTCGATAGGATTTGTAAATACTGTATACTTACGATCAGTATAATGATCTCTTCTCCAAATCTAATCTCGAACAATCTTCTGGATTGCGGCCATTCACAGATAGATTGTTTATGTGTACCCCACCATCTAGTAGGCATAGCTTTCAGCACAAAGTCCAAGGTGGATAATCGCTGTGATTCTGTAACTTTTGATTCAAATTACACCATAAAATATGCAAGGTTAGGTTAACCTTCGTATGTATGTAGATCACTTGCCTTGACTCCTACCCATCGCACAGATATTGTAATTCTTGTGCATATTCGCATGTGTTAGATTTTTAACATTAAGCTAGCATTATATTAGGTTCTTTAACTGAGAGAATAACAAGCACAACAATCAACCACAAGAGACCATGAACACAGTGTTTTTTGTTGGGGAAACCATAAATGGAGAAAACCTTGTAACTTCCTTAGAGATAGAATCAGCACTAAAAGTAAAACCCAAAACAGTAAGATGATCTCCCGACAGTAGTAGCCTCTTTCTTTCTAGCCCCAACAACTTCTTCTCCCTCAGCTATGCGCTACAACTGAGTGTGAGTGAGTGTGTGATAAATAGAGAGGCTCACTCTCTATTTATACTAATTCCTGACTTGACAATAAGTCATTAGGTTTGAATTCCCTAGGTGATTCTAACAACCCTAGGGCCCCGAAACTACGGGGACTTTAACCTTTGAACAATAGGAGGGTTACCCACATTGACTTGACATGACTTGTTTATATTATAGAAACCCTCGATCAGAACATCAAGGCATGACATGACTCAATTACATTACAAACATTTCCCAGAATAAACATCGGGGTACAATACATAAGAAATACAAGTGAATACATTCCGAAGTTACAATTACATCAACACTCCCTCTTAACTAGGAAGGTATTCTCTCAACACAATTTATCAGCACAAGTCTTCTTCTCTATAACATATGGATCATCATCGAATCCTCGTCATCTTTAAGTCATCTTCATCTTCAAGTCATCTTCATATGGATCTAGATTATCACTCGATCTGGATCATCATCACTATATCTGGATCATCACTCGATCTGGATCATCTTTGGTTTTGGAACATCTCTATTGGATCATCATCACAGGTGCTATCTCTCGATTCTTCTCGTCACAGGAATTTCTACAGAGCTAGCCCGTTTTCATGTTGGTTGTAGTCCTAGCCTCCATGTAGGTCTTTTCCAGCACTTATATCTAACCCTAAGTCAGAATGGCCCGCCCAACACTTATATGTGAGCATGTAGGAACCAATCCTATAATCATATCAGAAAGGCATGCCCAACACTCACATCTGACTACGTGGGAACACATCCCACAACCTTGTCAGAAAATTCCAGCACTCACATCTGACAACCAATGTCAGAAAGGCTCGACACTTACATTCAACCATGCAAGGAATGAATCCTCCATGCCAAAAGGGCTATGCACTTACATCTGACAACCAATATTAGAAAGGCTTAACACTTACATTCAACCATTCGAGGAACCAATCCTCCATGTCGAAAGGGCTCTGCACTTACATCTGATCATTGTAGGAACCAATCCTACAATTTCCATAGAATGGCTCTGCACTCATATCTGATCATGTAGGAACCAATCCTACAATCACATTAGAATGGCCCTCAGTCCTAGACTAAGCTTTCCTGGTAATTGACCAGGTGCCTCCATTCCAAGAATGGCAAGCACTTATATCTGATCATGTAGGAACCAATCCTATAGTCACATCAGAATGGCTCAACACTCATATCTGACATGCGAGGAACCAATCCTCTCATCATGACAGAATGGCTTAGCCCTTACATCTGACCATGGAAGGAACCAATCCTCTCACCATGTCAGAATGGCTCACAGACTCATCACTTCCCTTTGGAGGGAACCTCGATCTAGAGAACACCAAGCTTCTCCCTGAAGTACTCAAACTTCACTCTAGCCAATGGCTTTGTCAACACATAAGCTATTTGTTTGTTCGTCGCAACATATTGGAGCGTCACTACTCCCCTCTACACCATATCCTTGATATAGTGATACTTGATCTCGATATGCTTCGACTTGTCATGGAACACCGGGTTCTCTGACAACTTCACACAACTTTGGTTGTCACAATATATACAAGTAGCATCCAACTGGAGATCAAATAATTCAGACAATAGCTTCCTCAGCCATACTGTCTCACAACTAGCTGAACAAGTTGTGACATACTCTACTTCAGCGGTACTCAGTGCCACACAGGATTGCTTCCTGCTAAACCAAGAGATCACACCTAATCCCCTACTAAAGCAACACCCTGAAGTGCTCTTTGTATCGATGGCACTGCCTGCCAATCTAAATCAACATAACCCTTCAGTTTAATCTTCTGATTCGCCTCATATTTGAGCCCATAATAAAATGTACGCCTCAGGTTCCTCAAAATATGCTTTGCAGCAATCAAGTGAACATGTCTCGGATCTGTCAAGAACTAGCTCAAGGTGTTCATAGCAAAGCAAATATCCGGTCTCGTGTTCATCAGGTAGATCAAGGACCCAATCATCTGACGATACATCGTAGCATCAACCACTTCTGATGAAGCATCACTCAATAGCTTCAGGTTCGATGCCATAGGTGTGGTCATGGCCTTGCATTCCATCATCCCGAACCTCTCAGGATCTCTATTGCATACATCCCTTATCCGAGGGAGAGTCCATCCGCATTCTGCCACACCTCCATGCCCAAAAAATAGTGCATCATAGCCAAGTCCTTCATTTCGAACTCGGCAATAAGCTTCCTCTTCGTATCAGCAATCAACCCATCCATACCTGTTACAAATAGATCATCTACATATAGTAGGAGCATCACTGGGTTGTCATCTTCAACCTTGTAGTAAAGGTTGGAATCTGCTTTACTTTTAGTAAAGCACAAACTGGATAGAAAGCCATCAATTCTTCCGTACCATATCCTGGGTGCCTGTTTCAAACCGTACAGGGCTTTCTTCAATATACACACATGATACTCCCTATCATGTGTCTCAAAACGTAGTGGCTGCTCTACATACACTTCCTCTTCCACTACGCCATTCAAGAAAGCAGTCTTGACATCCATTTGGTGTATCTTCCATTTCATCACTACAGCTAGAGCAAGTACTGATATGATGGAAGTGTATCTAGCTACATGTGCAAAGGTTTCTTCATAATCTATTCCTTCTTTTTGTGAGAAGCCACGAGCCATGAATATTGCTTTATATTTCTCTATGTTGCCATCTGCAGCATGCTTGATCTTGTAGATCCATTTGGAAGTTACAACTGACTTCCCTTCTGGTCTCAGGACAACATCCCAAACATCATTCTTCATGATCGATTTATACTCTTCGATCATAGAATCCTTCCATTCTTTCCATTCTGCTGCTTCTTCATAGTTGGAAGGTTCTTTATTGATAAAGTCACACAATAAAGCTACATACCTGAAGTAGGACCTGGTCCTCTTTCTTTCTCTGTCATTCTCTTATGGAGCCCCATGTCTTTCCGCACCTTGCATAGCTTCTCATACCCAAGCAGGTGTCCTCTTGTGAGGATTCTTTTCCTGAGGTGGATCTACAGGTTCTTGAGGTTCTTCAAATTCTCTATCTTCTTCTTGAGTTTATTCATTCATGGTTGTGTCATGAATTCTGGGTGCTTCTGATTCTTCGGGATCTTCAATAGGTCTCTTTCTGGATTTGTTGTAAGATGAGTCTTCGTCAAATGTTACATCCCTGCTGATGTCGATCTTCTTGAATCCTGGAAAGTATAT
Organism: Pseudotsuga menziesii; assembly: GCA_001517045.1. Lineage (NCBI taxonomy): Eukaryota > Viridiplantae > Streptophyta > Pinopsida > Pinales > Pinaceae > Pseudotsuga > Pseudotsuga menziesii. The sequence goes on from LPNX010596785.1 coordinate 37,598, forward strand.
TCTGTAAGCCTTTGAGCTTTCAAAGTATCCCACAAATATACCCTTCTTTCCTGAAGGATCTAACTTTGTCCTCTTTTCTTTTGGAATGTGTATGTATACTGGACAGTCGAATATTCTAAGATGGGTGACTTCTAGCTTCTTACCGGAAAATACTTATTCAAGTGTCTTATTCTCGAGTACTCTGTGTGGAGTACGGTTCTGTACATACATCGTTGTTCTGGCAGCTTCTGCCCAAAGATACATGGGAAGATCTTGATCATGAATCATTGCTCTTGCAGCTTCCATGATATTTCTATTCTTCCTTTCTGCAACCCCATTCCGTTGTGGATTATATGGAGTGGATAACTCCCTCTTAATCCCTGAATCTTTGCATAACTCTTTGAGTTCATTTGATGTGAATTCTCTGCCATTATCTGATCGAAAGGTCTTGATCTTCTTTTCTGTGTGGTTCTCGATCAAGGCTTTGAATTCCTTGAACTCGCTGAAAAATTCATCTTTGTTCTTCATAAAGTATATCCATGTCTTCCTAGAATAATCATCAATAAAAGAAACATAGTATACATACCCACTTAAAGAACTGGATGACATTGGACCGCATACATCAGAGTGAATGATTTCCAAGATTCCTTTTGCTTTGCTTTCGCTACTTGGAAAGGTCTTCTTTGTGTTCTTTCCTTTCGCACATCCTTTTCAGACTCCTTCACGTTTTGCTTGAATTTCTGGAAGACCTTCAACATCTTTGCTTGCAAGTGGCAGTGCTCTGTAGTGCACATGTGCAAGCCTTCTATTACAAAGTTCATTTGGGTCCACTGTGTCATGGACCAAAGCTTGTTCTAGATGGCCCTTCAATTTGTATAATCCTCCTTCTTGTTTTCCAATTACTATTGCATCGTCAGTAGTCTTTTCTCTTGGCCACATGAGGACTTGGCCATCTAAAAATGAAACCCTCATGCCTTTTGCATCTAGTGCCGATATGGAGAGAACATTCTTCTTTAGTCCTGGTACAAACAAGAAATCCTTCATTTTCATAGACTTTCCAGAGTCTAGCTTGTAGGAAGATTCACCACTACCTTTTATGGGATATTGGTAGTCATCCCCAAGTTTTACTTTATGGGGTGAATTATGTTCAGATAGTTTCTCAAAAGATTCCTTGAATCATGTCTTGTGTTTGGAATCCCCACTATCAATAAGCTAATCTTTACTTCCATGAGTGACAGTTCCTGTGAGAGCAGAGATCAGAACATATTCTTCATCACTTGAAGAGTCTTCACTTTTTTGTTTTACTTTCTTCCTAGGAGGATCATCATCCTCAGCAGTGTGAGCATGGTGTCTTCTTTTGGAGTTCTTCTTCTTAGATCCACTCTTATTCATGGGACAACTTCTAGCAAAGTGTCCTCTTTCATCACATGTATAACATCTGAGTTTGGATGGATCCCTTCTTACAAAATTATTTTTCTGTTGAGAATGCTTACCTTGGTGATGATGATTTTCCCTTCTGCCTTTCTTACAATGTACTGTGAGAGCTTGATCTTCACTTCCCATCTTTTCTTCTCGAGCTGCTATTTGAGCTTCTTCTTGTGAACATTCTTCCCACAGTCTACTGAACTTGATTAGCTTCTTCCTAGCACAGATTCCTTGGATGAAAGAATCCCATGATCTAGGGAGACCATTCAAGGTTGTCATCACAATTTCCGCATTCTCCACTTCTTCATCTACTGCTTCAAGTTGTTCTTTGATCCGGGAGACCCTTGTGAAGTATGACTAGATGGTCTCGTCATTCTGGATCTTTACATTCTTAAACTGGTTCCTTAGAGTCATCTTCCGATTTATGTTCTTCCCTTCAAACAGTTTGGTTAGGGCATCAAACATAGCTTTAGGTGTCTTGAGGGAGGACACCTATGGTATGAGCTGATCCTTGATTGAATCAGCAATAATCCTCTTTGCCATAACCAACTTCTTCTTATGCAAGGCCTTAGCCTCATCTTCCTTTGGAACTGGAACCTCCTCATTGATGTAGGAGTCCAACTCATTTTCTTCCAGGACCAGGGAGATCCTATACTTCCAGGCTCGGAAGTTATCAGATCCCTCAAGCTGTTCATCAAGCTTGGTATGATGAGACATCTTAACTGAGAACCTCAAATGGAAATACAAAAGATTTAGATCTTACTAGGTCAAGATGTTGGATCTGGATTTGGAGCTGAATTTTTGTAGTGTTGGTTCAGGAGCAGATTAGGGTTTGACTTTCCCAGAGTTCTATCCAACCAAATGCTTTGATCTTGATCTCTAAACTTAGATTTTGGGGAGGAGATCAATCCAGGCCTAGGCTCACTCAAAAATTCCACTTCTGTGGAAAGCCCTAATTTTCAGCAATAGTATCGAATCCAAAACTAAAAAAGCTCAGAATCAGATTTTGTTTCGATAGAAGATGCGCCCTAGGGAGGAGAGTCAGCCCAACCTTCTTTTGCTGAAAATTTGTGGAGAGAGATCCAAAAAGTAGGAATCCCTAGTTCCCGCAGCTGCATAGTGTCTTCTTCTCAGGTTAGCTCTGATACCATGTTAGATTTTTATCATTCAAGCTAACATTATATTAGGATCTTTAACTGAGAGAATAACAAGCACAACAATCAAACACAAGAGACAATGAACACAGTGTTTTTCCTTGGGGAAACCATAAATGGAGAAAACCACGCAACTTCCTCAGAGATAGAATCAGCACCAAAACTAAAACCCAAAATAGTAAGATGATCTCCCGACAACAGTAGCCTCTTTCTTTCTAGCCCCGACAACTTCTTCTCCCTCAGCTATGCGCTACAACTGAGTGTGAGTGAGTGTGTGATAAATAGAGAGGCTCACTATTTATTTATACTAATTCCTGACTTGACAATAACTCACTAGGGCTGACTTCACTAGGTGAGTCTAACAACCCTAGGGCCTCGGAACTGCGGGGACTTTAACCCTTGAACAATAGGAGTGTTACCCACATTGAATTGACATGACTTGTTTATATTATAGAAACTCGTGATCAGAACATCGGGGCATGACATGACTCAATTACATTACAAACACTTCCCAGAATAAACATCGAGGTACAATACATAAGAAATACAAGTGAATACATTCCGAAGTTACAATTACATCAACAGCATGGAAGCTTCATGCAGCCGATTCTTCCAATTTTCTAATGCTTCGCCTGAATCAGATGTATGGGAGCTAACACTACTCCAAATCAGGTTTCCATCAGTTGTTGGATTTATATAGTCGTCTCTTGAATACATGATATTATATAGTTGATCCAAGTAATTACCTCGGGCTTTACTTTTCATTGGCTCGACATATCTCTTCCCTTCGAGCCGATTAATTGGTGTGACCACCCTTATACCTGAATCTTCAAATGACAAGATTATTTTCTTAAAATTAATTATCATATGATTATCTATCACCCAATCAATCCAAAAAAGTGTAAAACATGGTTTTGTATTATCGACAATGTTGATCACTTCAAAGTCTAAGTACATCCTTAGGCCTTCTACTTCGACGGGTACATGATTCATTCTACCAATGGGTAGAAACTTGGACTAATTCTCTAGCCTCAGCTGAATGGGAGACCAATCCAGTCACAGTTTATTCATGCTTTCCCATGTATTCCTTGTCAAGATATTGACATCAGAGCCCAGATCTAGAATGATATAGTCCATTTCATAGTCTCCTATATACGCAGTCATTTGCAACTCGGGACTAGTTTTCAATCTTTTCCCGGCATGGTTAAATATTTTTTCGGGTCGCAGGTCTTCTGGAGTTTCTTCTATGAGTTTTATCAAATTTGCGACAACATCTCTATCAGGTATTAGTGCTAAAAAACCTTTGAAATTTTTTTTGAGCTTACTAACCTTTTTCATTGGTTGCTTCCTAAGTAATTGCTTGAATCTTTCAGGCATCTGTCTTACTTGTCCAGATGTCAACGCTTGATTGGTATCAACAAATTATGGTTGCACATCCAAGAATACTTTAGTTTCCTTCTGTATGTCTAATGTTACTTTCTTTTTTGCCTCTGGTCGCACCTGCAGTTGTCCACACTGTGTATTTTGGTCTACTCCCGTTGCAACACCTCCTCTTGTAACAACAACAATATTTGGTTCTCTTGGCTTGGTAGAAATCATCTGGATATTTTGGTTGGGGTTCTGGTTCGGATTTTGCACAGGATTGGTATTTCCCATGGTTCCAGCCTTCCATTTTTCAATCAATTGTGTACACTGCTCGACAGTGTGGTCAAATGATTTACAGTACATACATGTCTTCGCAAGACTTACACAATATCAAGCAAATTTTCCTGGTTGTCCACAGTTATAACGAATGATTTGGCCTCTTCCTCAACCAAATCCTCCTCCTCCTTGTTGTTGTCCTTGGCCTTGAAAATTTCCACCACCCCTTGGTTGAGGGTAGTGTTGTTGCGACAAATATTGATTTTGTTAATATTGTGGCTGAGGATATTGTGGTTGTTGAAATTGTGCCAATAGATATTGAGCAGGGTGATATTGAGGCTACGTTCGTTTATCTTACATCTGCTCATCATTCTTCATCAAGTAAGTATCCATTGTTTTCTCTTGCAGCAACTAAAATGCGCTGCAATGTTTCTCATCCCGTCCTACATATTTACAAAACTTACAATAAAAACTAGTTGGTGTACTTACAATCTTATTTAAATACAAAAATTCTTTTGATCGATGGCCTATAGTTTGAAATATTCTACAATAAGGCATCCCTTGGGTGTTTATCAAGTCGATGCTCCTACTGCAACATAGTTCATGAGTGTCAAACAATTATCTTTGTGGCGTCCTTCTGTTCTACATCTTGTACACCATAGATATCCTTGAACTTATTTGTCTTTCTTGATGTCCTGGATATGCATCGTAAGATTTTCCAGTTGAGATTGAATCTACATCATTCCTGCGTCGGTTTCTCCAATCGACAAAGATTCTAGCTTCACGGTTATTTCTAGAGGTTCTGCCTGCAACACAATCTTTAGTTGCATCAACACCATTCCTTATGTTGTACATCCAACATATGGAAGCTTATTTTTTCCATTAATGTCTTGAATCTCTGGTCAAAGTACCAAAAAAATTTCTGTAGGTAGATGCTTGATTTCTTTAATCTCTGTACTGCACTGCGACTCAGACTTCAATTTTCTAAACTCAACTATCATTCTGATTCTAATATGTTCTAGCATTTTCTGCGCAACTCCTACTGATACTATAGAAAACTTCACGTACGAGTCTAATGCATGATGTCGCAGAGTCATGACCATATTTTCTCTCTTTATGTCCTCATCTTGGATATGTCACACAGTCCATACGGCTTCACAGAGAAACCAATGTTGCTTTAGGTCTTCCAACCCATTCCCATTAAATATTGGCAACTTAATGTTTGTTCCATCTATTATGTTGGCTCTTGATACACTTGGGAATTTTTTTTGAGTAGTCGGACTCCCTTGTCTACTATTCACGGCGTTAGTGCTATTTATATTTACATATCTACTTGGAGACGAGCTTCTAGATCTTACCTATGGAAATGAATGTGGCATTGTAGGTGTACCATACTCGTGCTCTGGTCTTGCAATTTCTACAAACTCCTATGATTCTTCTTCTTATTCAGATATCAACTGATATTCTTCTTCTTCGTTGCAAGAACCTTCATCAACATGTGGCGTGAGCTCGTAGTCTTCTTCTATGGTTGTACTACAACTTCATCTTCTTAGTAGAGTTTTTCTTCTATTTCCCGACCTAAATGTTCTTCCACTTCTTAAATAACCAGCCTCTAGTTCAGTTATGTTATCTCCAGGGAACATCTCAACTTAGTTTGCTCCATTTTTCACACAGTTCTTTTGTGACATATCCAACCTTCTTCGCACAGTTTTCAACGGTTACATTCGTAGGATTCCTTTTTTACATACAAGCATATTTATCTAGGTTTTCAGGGATGACAAATATCTTCTACGAGATCCTTGGAATTTTTTTTCTTTGTCTCACTATAGGAAGTTATCATATCGACAACAAACTATTGAGAATATAGTTTTCATTGATGTCAAAAGAGTTCAGGAATGACAAAGGAATAACCAGTAGACATGGTAGCAGGATGAACTCAATAAAAGACAAAGGACCCATTACGTGGATTGTCAATTGATGTCAAAGGAGTTCAAAAATGACAAAGAACTAAGTAATGGAAGGGAAAGCAATGGCATATGTGATAAAGATGGAAAGACAAATGAGAAGATCCAGCAATGGGATCAAGTCAGACAAAGTAGGATTAAGTTTGATTGATCAATCTTCTGATCAATGAACACATATCTAAGATGGACTTAGATCTAACGGCTATCAACAATTCCGCTACATGAAAATATGCGGAAGATAATAGTCTGGACAAGAAACAGAATTGGAATGTAATCGACCCTCCATCGATGGATGAGTATTATCACCAAGGAAGATCAACGACCGAAAATTATTCCGTAGGATGAAGTTGCAGGGTGTTAGTTAATATCCACAGGTGCAGAATTTTCATGAAGATCAGTTAATATTGGTTCAATTCTGCCATCAATGTGGGTTGATAAAAATATGACAGTCCTAAAGCATTCTTCCAGGTGAAATCACATGATGGTTAAAACTACTCTTCGGGCATGAAATTTTTATGAAGTTCAGATTTGATGGTTAGAAGACAGCTCGTAACAGATCTACAGTTGAAGTGAGATCCACAAAGTCATAGCAATATCCGTATTTGATCGTAGATCGACGGTCTGGAGTGATCCCACGAGGAAATTGACAGCTCGAAAGAAATGCAGAAACAAAGTTGCAGAAGAGAATGTGGACGTCCAAAATGGGAAATTGCGGTTATGCATTCCGCAATCCGCAATCCGCAAGATTGACGGTCGGAAAAGACTCGGCAAGAGATCAACGACATAGAAGCAAAATTGTGAAAAAGGAATGGTGAAAGTAGTTTGAACAAAATTGGAAACCCCACAATCAACAATCTGCATCTGATCGTAGATCAACGGTCAGGGAAGAGTCTGCAAAAAATAAATAGTGCAAAAAGGTTGTTGTGGAAAGCTAAGGAAATTGTGGAAAGATGATTACATAGGGAAATATGTGTGTTAGATTGATGGACAGGAAAGAGTCCGCAATGGATCAACGACTCGGGATGGTTGCAGAAAGGATCTATTTTAGAAATATCATTACGAAAAAAGGAAAATTTGGAAGAATTTATGGTAAAGAATTATCATTGCGAGAGTAACAATTCTAGTAAGATTTTTTTGCGGAAAAGTATGACTGATAAACCTAAATAGAGTTAAAGAATTGTTAAAATGAAGAATTGAGTTTTCATGAAGAGGCACGATCTAAGAATGAAAAAGCGCAACGATGAAGAGGTGCATTCAAACAAAACGTGTTACAGGGTATTTATAGACATAATGCTGAGTGAAAGAAGTTGTCTTTGTAGTCCATATCGAGCAAAAGCTAAGAAGTGGCAAAGACCAAAAACATGTAGAAGTATTTGTGAGAGAGAGTGAAGAATAGCAAGATATGGAAGTCAAATACAAACATACTAGGGTGGTAGGGTGGTGCTAGGGAAGGCAACATGCTTGCAGGGGGTCGTAGCCTCCTTTTAGTAGTAGCTAGTAAACAGGGTGTCGTAGCATCCTTTCAGTAGTAGTTGATAAAACCAGGGGGTCATAGCCTCCTTTCATGAGCAGTTGGTAAATAGGGTGTAGTAGCATCCTTTCAGTAGCAAGTTGATAAAACTAGGGGTCCATAGCCTCCTTCCAGTAGTTGCTGGTAAATAGGGTGTAGTACCGTCTTTATCTGTACAAGCATGCATAAACTATTTGTAAGTATAATTTTTCAATAATAGGAAGTATTGGTAGTTTACCCAATTGGGATTCAATGATAAATTTGTGTTCTATGTGTTCTTATTGATCATGTGTGCTAATGAATAAATTAAAAGTGGTTTAAATTGTTAAAAGCTATCAATACTGATTTACCCCCCCCCTCTCAGTATTGTCCAATATTCCAACACAAACTCAGTAATGTATCCCTCCAAAATACTATCTACCAAAAAATCAATAGCCATTGACATAGGGTTGCAAGTCACACTTTCCAGTCACTGAATCAACTGAGGATTCCACTCCGTCGATTCTCCTCCTTGGAAATTTCTTTGTTGGGTTTCTAACTTCGATAACCACTCATGCAACACAATGGAAAACTCATAAAAGAAAATATCATGGATATCCGTGTAGAGGTATCATCCCAACCACTCTGTCAGTTTCCAATGATATCCTTCACTCTCTTCTTGTGCAAACTCTAACACTTTGAAATCCATCCAATCTTGTATTTCAGGCTTCGTGAGATGCCACAACATATCCCTCACCAAAATAATTCAATCCCAACAACGAAACCATTTGTTGGTCTTCTGGTGTTTCTTCGACCTAGGTTTAGTCCCTTTTCTCTTGCGCACAACAAAGCCCAAGGTATCGTCCTGACATAGCAAAGCCTAGTCGGCAACACCTGTGACGTATATGCAGTCTCACCCAAGATATCTTTCTATGGGTAATTGCTAGAACCAGGTTTTCACAGTTGGGTGGGGGATTCTGCGTCCCTTGATATTTTTCCAAGGAACTCGACCAAAGCTTGTGGGTGGATTGTTTATGCCTACTATGCACAATTAGACTGTGACCCACTTCTTCCTTTGTAAATAATATAATAATAACCCCAGTGCAACATAGATACATACAACTTATAATAGTGCAACTCATATATGTAAACTCAATCATAATAAAATACATAAGGATTCATTAAAAACAACATATACATATGTGACATAGACACATTCAACATTCACACATATAACACTAAATCTAACGTGGAAACCCATCGGGGAAAAACCACAAAAGTGCTCTTCATCTGGCATGAGAAATATATGGCACCTTTAGTCTACACACTAAGCTGTAGACTCTATTCTACATCTTCCTTAATTATATATACATACTTCTCTCTCCTCTCATGATCTCTTATCTTTTGTCACTGGTATTTCTCTACTTGACTCTACTATTGATATGCACACATCCTGGATCGACTCAGTCTCTTCTTCACTTTTGCGCACTCAGCTATAGATTCTTGACTCAATGTACTTAGCAAAACTAACAGACACACTTACAACAATAACCAAAAGCTAACAAAGACTCGAGAGACTAAAGAGCTAACAATGCTTCAGAAGCTAACCCACATACATCTTGGGTTCCTCCTTTTATAGACTCCTTTCATGTCACTCTATTAGCCGACTTCCTACACTTAGGCAACAAGTTTCCTTTCCTATTCTAGCAACACATGTCAGTAGGCACTAATAGCCTGACTTACAAAGATACCTTCATACGTGCGACTTTCGCCAACTCTAGCCAACCTCATACCCACAATCTTTCTTACCTGTCGCTTTCTAACCGTTGCGACGTTGCACACCTTCTGACATGGCTCTACTCCATCACATTCTTTCTATGTCACATCCTTTCCTTCTATTGTGGCTTCTCTTATGTTGTGGCTTCTTCTTCTGTCGTGACTTCTCTTCTATCGCGGCTTCTCTTGTGTTGCGATTTCTTCTGCTGTCATGACTTCTCTTCTGTCGCGACTTCTCTTCTGTTGAAGCTTATTTCCTTAACCCCTTCCTCTTTATCTACCTCTCCCGCACTTCATTTTCCTTCTTTTCCTTGATCTTCTCTTCCTTCCTTCTTTCTACCGTTGCCTATGTTGTAGCTCCTTTATCTTCTTTTTCCTTAGCTCTTTTCATACTTAAGCAAAATTTTAAGTGAATTATGCTTACCTTTCCCTAGGCCCAATAGTAGAATAGTAACACCGATATTAAAGTTGCATCCAAATATTTCTCCACAATGTTACAAGTAATATCAAACTCATCTCATTGAAGAGTTGCAAAGCTAATTAAGCAGTTATCTTATATTATGGTTGTAGTATAAACCAAGCCTCTATAAATTGATTGGAGAATAACTTTGGCCTAACTACTTTTCCCTTGCTCTGCATTTCAAATACTTAGTCTCATTGTTCCTATTGTTAAGCTTGATTTTCATTGGCTTTCTTTGCTTTGGGTACCTGTAAAATTTATAAAAAATCCTCACAAGCGGACAGACATAGATAGACCCTAGGGTTTCAATATCTCTTTTACACCCAAGGACAATGGTAGACAAATATATAGATAGATGCATGCCCGTTTGCATTTATATTTACCATTAAAATAAAAAGGTGCATGGTCGGTCCTTGGGATCTCTAAATCTGGTAACACATAGTTAATTTAAGTATTTAACCTGAAACACAATTAAATTTAAATACTTATCCTAAAACTGAAGGTGACATTCACTTCTTGGTCAAATTCCAATGACCATTTGTTTAAATACATTCGCTTTAGACCACTGAAATAAGGGTTTCTTTTTAATATCATATCCTTAACTTGCTAGAGTTTGAACATAAAAGCATAGAATTTGTTGCCACATACACAGTAGCACACCTTAACTTTCATCAAAACATACCATTTTTTTTAACCCACTACTCCACGACTGTAGGAGAGGGCTACATACTAGGGAATTGCCCAATAAGGGATTGACTATTTAGAGCTAGAGCCTTCATCTTGGATATTGTGGTAGACAATTTCACTTCTAGGATAGAGTTTCCTTTCTACACAAATCTTGAGGGAGGAAGCTTATTTCCATATTTCTTTAGTGAAGAGACTGGTGACTAGAAGGCAAGGGTATTTATTGAGGGAAGGGGCGAGGCACTTGCATGGATTCACCCTCCTAATTTCACGGTTGATTATGTAGATCATGATGGAAACTAGGGAAAAGGCATGAACTTACTATTAAGCAAGAAAACATATTTACTTTGGAGGAAATTATAGTACTATGTATTTTTCCCATTTGTATGCTTTTACACAAACATAATCATATCATGGATATAGCAAATACACCTTAATCTTAGCCTCCATTAGGATTCATACGCATTCACTAGTTGGACCTCACCCTTGAGCTTGGCATTAAGAATATTTGCAATGCAATATAAAGTCATTACAAGCATCACACATGACTTGACTCCCATCTCATAATCAATATCATACAATTAATACATGATTTATTACACTTTAACAATGTTAAACCTAGGGCACTACATAAATTATTATGAGAATGATCCTAATATTACAATACTTTGTTGGAGAGAATGGTAAAATTATGTAAGAAACATCATCACCTCATCTCATATTGTGTGTTTTGCTACTTTCTTTTCATTACTAACTATGTATTAATATTTTTAATTTTATTATTAATTTTATATTAATACTTCTTCTTTTGGTGTTAAGATATTAAAAATCTAACTGCTAAAACATCCTAAGCAACTTACATAATCCCTCTCTAGGAACTCAACTTATCCTACTTAAACTAAGTGTCACTAAGGCCACACCCACTTTGGTACCACTTTATGGTCTCTTTGATGTCAACACACTAAAACATTCTAACTAGCAACTTATATAAACTCTCATTAGTAAGTGCTTCTATCCTATTTGAATTAAGTGTTTTTAAGACCACACACTTTGGGGTTACTTTATATTCTTTTCATAACCAACACACTAAAACATTCGTAAGCCCTCAATTAAGTGTCTTTAAAACCACACCTGCTTTAATGCCACCTTATGATCTCTTCCATGCCGAACACATAATCACGTTTTTTCAGGGATTTCTTATTTTTGGGATAACGAGGTCTGTGAAAAGTACGCCGAGTGGGTACTCGTTGGATGCGGAATGCGGAATTTAATTCCGCATCCAACAAGCTCTCCGGATCGAAATTTGAGTAAAAACACAAAAATATATGTTAAATATTATTTTATTATTTTAACTATTATTTTATTAATTCTTTTTAGGAGACCCATTTTGAATTAAATTTTCTCTCATAACAATTGTAAATACTCATCCTCTTAGGGTCAACATCAACTCGCATGATAGGCATCTCCACTCACGATCATTATGGACTCACATGAAACGGCAATTTCAATAGACATTGCGAGAGACAAGTTGGCCCCGCCAACTAAAATAGGTGAGCGAGGAGAGGAGAGAGGATAATGAACAAATTAAATATTAATTAAACGATAACATAAAGTGTTAAACGATGACAACATCCAGAGAACTCTAGAGCTGCGTAGACTCTTCTAGAACTCTCGCTTCGATCCTTTCTCCCTGTATACATCCAGATAAATCCAGAGCTGATCATTACTGTGTGAAGACTATCCAGGCTCTTCTGGAACTTTCGCTTCGATTTCTTCTCTCTATATAATACATTTGTCCGCGGCCTTCTTTCTCAGGCATTTTTGGTTCAATACATTCTGTGCACTCTATATTGATCGATTCCATCTCTTAACATAACATTTACAAGGCTTCCTCGTCTGTCATCCCTAGGGATTTCTCACGTTTAACGGTAGGCCAACTGTGTACTCAATATGAATGTCGAAATACGTTCTGTTACTTCCATGGATTTCGTTGAGAAATCCACGGATTCTATGCAATTTATGTGCGGAGCTAAGTTCATGAAAATGTGTGAAGATTGTATTAATTTATGTTTCGATTCTGCATTTCCACAGGTTCGGCTCTGTATATAAGAATGGCTTGCACTCTCTCTAATGTGTACATACCTGCATCTGTTTCAACCTGTTCAATTCCAATATCCGCCAAAAAAGGAGCTTTCTTTGCCAGTTGCAAACGGCTTCCATCCAACGTAGCTTTGACTTCTTCCAATCAGCGGCGTGCCAAAGGTGTAGTTGTGAGAGCAGAAAGCAGCAAGGAAGGCGCCATAGATGTGCATAATACTAACGCCAAAGCAGTTGTTGAACAGAAGCCCAGGGCCGTGGATAGGGCGACGGAGATTTCGCCGTTTGGTAAGCCCCTCGCACACAAATTCTTTCCGTTAATTCCATCTCACACAAATACTTTTCGTTAATTCCATCTCACCAGGGTTGAGTCTTAACATTTTTGTGGCGTTTATACTACAAATGACAGGTCTCATTGACCCGTTTTCGCCAATGAGGACGATGAGGCAGATGCTTGATACGATGGATCGCCTTTTCGACGGCGCTTCCATGTTTCCGACTTCTTCGCGGAGGGTTTCTAGAGACAACTCGTTGTCGGTTCGAACCCCGTGGGACGTCATGGAAAACGAGAATGAATTGAAAATGAGGTTCGACATGCCTGGACTGTCTAAGGAAGATGTCAAGGTCTCTGTGGAGGACGGCGTTTTGGTGATCAAAGGAAGCCATCATACGAAAGAAGACGGGGAAAAGGATTCGTGGTCGGCAGGAAGTTACAGCAGCTACAACACTCGCCTGGCATTGCCAGACATCTGCGAGGTGGACAAAATAAAGGCCCAATTGAAAAATGGTGTCCTCAATATTACCATCCCCAAGGGCAAAGTGGAATCCAAGGTTATGGATGTTAATATTGAATGACAGATTTAGTCCTGTAAATATTGTGTTTTCTTCCTCTGTAATTTGGCAAGTAATGAGCGTGACTGGTCGCTGTGGTAAATATTTGTTGCTGCAGATAATAAAGTGTAAATATTTGTGGCCGCAGATAATAAAGTGTACGGTTTCACTCTTAATCCTGTTGCACAAAAGAATGTGAAAACAAAACAAATACTTGTTACTTTCAACAATTGCAGCACTATTCCACGAAAATTTCTGTCCATTTACAATAATTAGGGTTGACTTTAAACTACATGCCTTTTCTTCTTTGTTTTTTTGGTCCGAGGGAAAACAATTGTAATTTATTATTAATATAAATTAAACATATTGTTCTATAAGGCAGTTACATATATATATGGAGCATTTATGATTTCAGACTTAGGGTTTGTTGTGCTCGTAGATACCAAAGTGAATCGCTTACGTGAGAATATTGGTTTCGAGAGATTATCCTTAGGGTTATTACGATGGTATTGGTTTTTTATCCACAGGTGGGATTAAGTCTCGATTTGGTGTCAAGGGGCCACGTGATTTTATATAGTGTTAGGCATGTTCTCTTGGGATTGGGTTTTGTTTTGGTGATATGGGATTATGTGTTCTGGCAAAAAATATTTAGCATGCTGCAGAGTAATTAATACGACTGCAACAGAGTTGATGATCGTTGGATCTAGAGGTGATCAAGATCCAACCGTTGTCAAAACACAAAACTTTTGAGGGGGAACAATAATAGGCGGTTAAGTAAGGGACATGGATATAAAGAACCCTATTGTCGACGGAAGGGTCAGAGATCTTGTCGATGGACGAAAAAATGTTTTAGGGGAGGGACTTGGGCCTCGAGCATGTAGTTAGAATGTCTCTCATCACACTAGTTGGAAAATTTAGTTATAAATCCATGAATCGTTATGATATAGATGCATGGGTAGAAGAGGATTGGGGACCACTATTTGGTTATTGTATTGAAGTTTCCATCCTCTCAAAGGGGTGGTATGGCTTTACTTTTAACCAAGAAGAACATGGGCCTGGGGTTCTTGGGAATACATGGTTAAAAGGGCACATGATTCTCATGCTGAAACGGTGGCACTCAAGGTTTAATCCATGCTCTGAAAATATCAGCTTTTGACATATTTGGGTTCTTCTGTTAGATTTCTCTCTTTCCATGTGGCACTGAGATGCGTTCCAGGATGTTGGGGATCCCCTTGCATGCTTTCTAGATGTAGGGGAGGATGCTCTCAAAGGGAAGGATAAGAGATTGTGAAGGATGCTAGTCAATATTGATGTCACAAATGGTTTTCTGGATGAGATAGAAATAGAATGGTGGGATAGATCCTTCATCCAAAAGATGGATTATTGCGACCTTCCCTTTAGATGCTCTATTAAATGCAAATAGGTAGGGCATATTGTCACGTCCACTCCCCTCTGCTTGACGGAGAGGACGTGTCTGCACTACTACTGCTCTATCAGAACGAGTAATCTAGCCCCATGAACATAACATAAAATGCATCAAACTAAATACATGCATACACATATGGACAATGCAATATACAACAGAAGTAAATACATTTCAACACATTCAACATGTTCATAATTATTCATAGAACAAATAGGTTACAAAGATTAAACACACAAGAATACTTATCTAATTGAGAATAAGCTTCCCCACAACTAGTTATGTCGCTGCAACGTTCCACCCAACCATAGGCCAACGTGCTCATCAATTTCTTAGTACCATTGCGACCCTCGAGCTGGGCATGATTTCCACAAGGAACTAGAGAACAACAGACTTACACACAGCAAGACCATACACACACACTTGGGTTTCACAAACTGTCCAACCAATCCAATCAACAGTTGGGTTTCATAGGCTACTAAGGCAACAAACTAATAACATATGGGTTACTTGGGCTTACTCAACCAAGCCAGCCTTCACATCAAAAAATAGTCAAACCAGCTAACAATTGGGTTCCTCAGACTACTAAGGCAACAAGCCAATAACATATGGGTTCCTTGGACTTACTCAGGCAAGCCAACATTCACATCAAAACACCGTCAAACCAACTAACAGATGGGTTCCTTGGACTTACTCAACTAAGCCAACCTTCACATCAAAACACAATCAAACCAACCTATAGTTGGGTTTCTCAGACTGCTAAGGCAATGGAAAGGTAGAATTGTTGGGCTAGTAAGCTCAACCATACATCTAAGGACACCTACACAAGATCTGGCTTGACCTCTTCAACTCCTACACCACCCAACACAAGGAAGTATTCCCTTCACGGCTACATAGTTTCCTTAGGCCATACCTTCCCTTCTAGTGTTTTTCTGGGTGCAGAGGAAGGATTTCCAACCCCTCTTGATCTGTCTGTGAGGTTTCTCCCTTCACTAGGCTTATCAAGCCAATTCTGGAGTAATATTGGATCAATTTGGGGGATTTATTCTTAAAGTTTTTTCAAGATGAAGGTCAGGTTGATATTGGACAGGCACCTTATCAGCGAACTTGGAGAAAAAATAGAAAAGGGAAAGAAGCAATCTCTAAGAGACTCGATAGATTTTGGTTGTTGAACAATTGATTGAATCATTAAACAGATATAGAGCCTAGGTGGAACATGAATCTTTCTGTAACCATTTTCCTATGGTTTTGGAATTGGATCATGCTAAGAAGAAAAAAAATCATCCGTTCAAATTTAATCAATCATGGTTGAACTAGAAGGATTTTACAGATATGGTTAGAGAAGAGTGGTTAAATTGTAGTGTGATGGAGCAAGGGTAGGCTGTGAAAGGCCTGGTACAGAAATCACGCTCTTTAAAAACCTATATGATAAAATGGGAAAAAAGTGCAAGCATTATATGCACCAAGATCTCATCTACTTGGAAGAAGAGAGCATTGACTTACAAGATAGATATAAGAGTGGAAATTACCCTAAAGATGTTCAACTAAGGTTGTCAGCGATAGAGTCGACTAGATTGCATATTTTCAGAATGGAAGAAGAAAGATGGAGTTTGAAGAGGAGGGCGATATGGCTGACTCAAGGGGATCCAACAAAATTCTTTCACCAATTTGCATATGATAGGAAAGTGCAGAATTCCATTTGGGAGATCAAAAGGGAAGATGATTGTTTAACTAAGAATCCGAAGGAGATTGAATTTGGAGCAGTTAATCATTTTCATAATTTATTCTCAGGTCTGGGTAATAGCTCTATTGCTAATTGGATGGAAACCATCCAAAATTTTCCTAGATTATTTATAGCAAAACATCGTTCTCTGGAAAATCATCCTGTCACACTTGAAGAAATAGAGCCAATTTTAAAAGGTTTGTCAAAATCGAAGAGTCTAGGACCTTATGGATGGACTGTCACACACACCCCAATTTCAATAACATTTTATGTTTAAGAAGACATTATATTTTACTTTTATTGTAAAGTTTATGACTATTGACCATGTGGGGTCAAGGATGACTGTAATTAATTATGTTGAATATTTTATTAGCTAATAAATAAAAGATGAGACAAATAGCCTAAGGAGGCTGTTGAATGAGTGTCCATTGGACCATTAGATGGAATAGACTAGGGTGAGAGAAAACTGACACATGGCAGCATCCTCAACCACTTCTAGTTGTTGCATGGGGAAACTTCCCTAAATTTGTGGCCATGTTCCCCAAGAAATAGAACATAGCAGGTGGCTCATTAATTGAAAAACTGACCAAAAATACCTAGGAATCCATATATCTATCCATCGAATTCAGCAAGAGGCTGTTCAATCATCACCTTTTCAAAATTCTAAAGTGTAGAATGGTGCACAAGAGATTCGATGAGGGGAAAAGCAGAAGTGATTGAGTGATTAAGATTATCTTTAGAACTAGTGTAGCTTGTTAGCTGATTTCTTACTGCCGAGAACAGAAGTATTGTTCTTAAGTACTTCTGTGGAGTTGCAGCGGTATTTAATCACATTTCTACACACAGTGCTTTCATCCTGGTGGATCAATGGGCAGGCTCGGGGGTCCTAAGATAAGCAGTTGTGCTATCTTCAGGAAAATGTTGGGTGGAACGGGCTCCTTGGGTTGTTTATATTTTCTACAAGTTATCAGGTTCCATTGTGTTATCTTATTTATCTTTATGCAAGTAAAACTACTGGAATGAAAGTAGTCAAGATTAGTTTTACTATTATTTCTTAGATACTTGCAGCTGCTAATAGACTGTTTAAGTCTGCATTTATTCAGGAAATTACTTGTATATGTTTAACATAATAAATGTACCTAGAATTAGAAATGATGGATTAATGAGTAAAATTTCTTTTCTGTATTTTTCCACTCATCTTGCTATGAAGTACTCTAGTACCGAAGGATTGTTTAGTTGTAGATAGGAATGATTACTTGAGTAAAAGTAAATCTGAAATACTATCTAGCTATAGAGTTTCCATTGAAGTTAAGCAACAATATTCCTATGATAAAATTACCAGATTTATCTTCAAGTAGTTGTTTGAACTTAAAAAGCTTTTACTGTTGTTCTACCAGCTAATTTTCATATTAATTCCATTTCTAAGTCTTGATTTTCATACATAAAAACCTCTAAAGACACTATATAGAGTCTATTATGGTAAAATTGTTAATACACAAACAATAAATTGTGTATATTATAATATATAAATAGTGCAGTAATACAATTAAAGTAATTACACTTAGCAAAGAAAACTAATTATTTATTTTAATACATTAATACCTAATTCAAAAACAAGTATTCTATTTTATAAGAAGTAATGCTGAGTTAAATCCCCCTGTTCCTTTTAAACATCAACACAGTAAGTTCATAATGAACAGCTAACATACTAAAAAAGGTAAACTTTATAATAGTTATTGTAATATAGTACCTTAAGTACTTAAGAAACAAAAACTGTAAACATACGGTATAAAATTAATATTATTACTAAGATAATAAACTATCTTTCTAAACCTTATTTAGTCATACAAACCTTTTTACCGAACAGGAAGTTTACCTTAGCTAGCAAATAGTTTATTTAGTCAAACTATATACTTAAGATACAATCTAATGCATACAAACCTTTTTACCGAACATGAAGTTTATCTCAGCTAGCAAATAGTTTATTTAGTCAAACTATATACTTAAGATACAATCTAATGCTTATATTTAACCAAAAGATTAAGTAAATCAAGGATAAATACCATTGTTTCTATTTAAAAAGAAAAACTATTATCATTCAATTATTATTTATACCAAGAATTGAAATTATGAAATTAACTTAAATAATAAAACTATTATTAAAAGAAAAGAAAAACCCTAGGTTCAGTCCTTACAAATTAACTTTTACAAATAGTTTTCCAAATAATTAAAAGATTGCCAATGGCTCGAACCAACTCGCAGCCGTATCATAAATTACACCATTTGTATCATAACAAGAAACTATTCATCAAAACTTAGTGCTCTCTGCAACCCAATTTACAAAAAAAAACAATGCTAATAATTATATATTCACTGGCCGAAAGCCCTCGTACCAAAATAGAGTTCTATTTTATCATTATCACTATGCATTCGAAATATCAAGGAGAAACAACTAGTAAATAGAGGTATACCCAAGAGCCATAAGTTCTACTTTACAGCAAACAAAATATTTTATAAACAGAGTTTCCACTCTAATCCAAACAGTCGCCACACAAATTTTAACTCTTCAAAAACCAAAATGCAATAACTTAATCGTATCCACAAAAGAGCCATTATGGCTAAGGTTTTTTAAATCGAGCAAGCTTTCCATCAAAGTAATTACAATAAACAATATAATTTTAAAAACCCTGGATAGTAATGTTTCTCACCCTAAATCGAGAGAACAAGAGACGTAGCTCATAATAGAACCCTAGAGGTTACCAATAAGGATGGCCATACGACCTCTTCACTAAATCATAGCAAAACAACAAGTTCGACCACAAGAAAGTGGGAATGTTGTAACAAACATTCTGTAAGAACCTTTGATGCCACAAACACCAACGATGAGGGGGTACCTCAGGGTTGGGACTGAGGCTTACCCGAAAACCCTTTCACACTCATAGCCTTCAGCTCAAAGGAATCGCCTTCAACTTTTCAACTGGATTGTTGCAGAGTATTTTTCCACCTTTCATCAAACAAACAACAACAATTCGAATTATTAGTTATTGTTTGATCTAGATTTTAATATTTAGAAAACAAAAATGCGGGAAGAATTCGTATAACTCAACAAGTTAAGTTTAAGCCTGCGAATACCATGGCCAAGCTTAAGAAAATGTTAATGGCAAAGAGCCCAACAATAAACTGCTAAACGCCACGAACAAACAAGAGAACCCACGATGTTAGTGCTAAGCTCATGGTTATGATGATGAACTAGAGCTTCAAACTTTTTAAAGGCCACCACCAAAACCTTAACAATATTGTTATAGACCTGAGAAGGTTGAGGGCCTGTCGGCCACTCTCCCTAGTCAAAGAAGTAAAACATCAAATGAAGTCAAACAGTGTTTAGAGCAAACGCTTATGGTTTTGTGCATAGGGTTTTCCACCAAAAACCCTTCCTCAAACGAGCAGTCCCCACGTGAACTCCACTATCTCTTAAATCTTCTCTGCACTTGATATAGTTTGAGCTTGCATTACATGGTTAAGTTAATACCATACATTATTAATAGTAAGACATTTTAAATGTTTTGCATAGAATATATATACTTATATTAGTTTATATAATATGCAATGAATTTATGATGATATGCTATGTATATACACTTAGGGTAGTATATATGTTATGTAACGAATGTGTATATGCATAGGCTAGATTTGTTTTAGTTATAGTGAGTATATAACTACTAAACAAAAATAGTGATGATAATGTTAGGACTTAGGAAGTCCTAGGTTTTAGCAGGAATAAATTTCATAGTTATAAAGCATATGGAAAGTAATAGGGTTTCCAGTAACTTGAACAACTAAGAGCATATTGATAATTACCTCCCATCTAACTTATAACTTAATTTTTAAAATAGATAAGCACACTATCAACTCCAATCTGTTGTTTGGATAGAATAATCTGGGTTATAGGACTGGGAGTTTCTTACACTTCGATTTTATAGACAAAAAATAAAGTTAAGGTCTTTCCTTCCTAACTTACTCATTTTAGTCTTCTGAACTTTAAATTTATACCTCGTAACTTGGAAGTAAAATTTTAGTCTTTTGTGTTAACTTTGAGAAAGCTAAGTAAGCCTCAGGAAAACCTCAAGCCCCTTCAGTAGGACAAGAAAAAAACTATCAGAATCATACACTTACTGGAAAATAAACAATTGATCTGAATTCAATAAGTTCTAACTCATTAACTTTCAAGATTGAAAAACCAACATAAATTGAATGTTGTTAGTAGCAGGTGTTTTATAAGTTAGTAAGTAATTCTGAAATATTTTAGTTACAGTTAGTCAAGAATATTAACTTGTAAGTTTCTCTTAATATCCTGTCCTGTAATCTATCTGTTAAATAAACTAGAGATAGCTATTAAACTAGCATTTTTAGGCTATGACTTAAACATTAAATGTCATAAAGAAAATTTTAAAATTTTAGTGAAAATTTGGGATGTTACATGGACTATGGAACTCTTCTTAGAATTTGTTGATATTATGGGCAAGGAAATTTTCGATACAGAGGATTAGGTAAGGTATATAATGGGTTGAATTATACGTACATTACAATGATTCTAAAGGTGAGGAAACATGTTTCTTTCAATGATTTTAGACCTATTTTTTTATTTAACTTGGTATACAAGGTCATGTCTAAAATCATTGCAAAAAAGACCAAACCGGTTCTATCCAAATATATATCTCAGGAACAATTTGTATTTTTGTATAATAGGAAAATGCAGGATGTTGTCAAGTTTGCACAAGAGGTATTTCATAGTATAAATACTAAGAAGAAACATACTCTATTTTTAAAACTAGATTTGGTAAAAGCATATGATCGAGTGGATTGGGGATTCCTTGTTAGGATTAATCCTCCCTTGTCTAATTTGATCATATGTCTAAATCAAGAGTCATGTCTAACTCGGGAGTCCATCTAGTCTATTTTTAGTCACTAGCACCATTGGGTCCACTTAGGCTGATTGGGCCACATGTTCCGGTTACTAAAGTGTGGAGAACACTGATTGAGGCCTACTGACACTAATTGCACTTGCATGCATCAGTTTAGGAGCCTCCTAGATCAATCCCTACTATTTAGGAGCCACTGCAAGTGTCGATACCAACCTTCATCAGTTGAGTTCAGTTAGTGGCTAGTCAAGCTGAGTTGGGAGTCAGTTACATTCAGTTCTAGTCCTATACATTCAATTAGTGCTAGGTTTGCATGGCTACATGCAGGAGAGGTGCATTTCTCACCTACCACAGTCAATTAGCCTTAGTTAACACTAAATTAGACACTTGAGTTGTGTTTTAGAACTCCGATGAACTCCGATAATGGTTTAGACAAGGTCTTAGTTACCTACAGTCAAGTAGAGTCTAGTGAGAGTCTAATCAATTCGAATTTCCTCATGTGGACTCGAATTGCATGTGGCTATTTATCCATTGTATTACATTTTAATTGATCATCTAATTAATTTTTTATTAATGAAAGCATTCACAGTTGCAAGCCATTTTTGCACTGTTTCATTCTTCAATTGCTGAGTAAAAACCACTTATACTATGAAACGAGAACTCGACACAGTTCTCGTTTTTCTCTCTCCTAATTTTAGTAGCTATTTTAACCCCCGTTTCAAAAATGGTTGATGCCAGTATCACACATTTTCATTTTCAGACATTTTTTGGGGCCTTTGAATTATCTTTGTTGTAAAATATTTTTAATTTCTATTTTCAAGTGTGTTTTCTGAAATTTAACAAAATAACATACATTTTTAAGCAATTTATAATGAAAAACATATACATTTTACGATTTTTTCTATAAAATAAGACATTTTTATGTACAAAATAAGGCATTTTTATTGACAAAATTGTAAATAATTCCAGAAAATAAAGACATTTAAAACCATTTTCAATGAATTTTCAGAGAATTTTTCTCTAAAAATGATCATATTTCATATTAGTTATCGAAAAGTGACGACTCACATAAAGTCAAGAAAAAATATACAAATTATTTGTAAAAAACATATTAAAAACATTATATTTAGAAATTTTATTTCTAAAATAAAGTCTGAAAGTCAAAACATTACTAATATATCTGATCAAAAATTTGTCAAAATTTACATTTTCTTCAAAACATGAAACTATTCAACAATATGATGCATGCCAAATTCTTCATCGACATTGGAATTTTCTGGAGCTTGAATTTCCTCAGGGACATCAATGTCCTCTTCCATTGGGTCTTCTATGTCTGCAAGA